>UFQX01000030.1:907282-1030006 GCA_900497675.1 Arapaima gigas
CCCCCCCCCCCCCCCAAATAAAATAAATAAAACCTTCTGTAGGCCCCCTACAGGTGTGGTCCCCTAGAACTGTCCCCACCATTCACTCCACAGTGCCTGGCCCACTCTGGGCCTGACAGGTCACATGGGACACATAAACAAATAACTGATTGGCCGTGTAAGTGGGGAATGAACACAGAAACACACAAACAAGACACGCAGCGCAAACAAAAAAGACAATGTGTAACCTGCAGAAGCGCAAGTAAACAGCGAGAACGGCACCATTAGCGCAGCAAATGCAAACTGAGCAGTAGAGCACACAAAATCAATGAATTACTGCAGGAATGAAGTACAAGTGAGCTGTACAATAGGTACATGTGAACGGTAAAAAAGAAGCTAGTGTAGGGGGGTTGTTTATTCACCTGTTTTTCCTATTTGCCTATCTTTTTTGTGTAATTGAAATAAAAATACTGTGCACTAGTGAGGCACCTAAGAAGTTGGGAACACTCTGTAGAAGATGGTACTAAACCATAGATGACCGAACCTGCGCGTGTTCGATCGGTGAATAACGTCCTGATGATGAGACGAGACTCGAATCCCCGCGGAAAGTGGAGAGATGAGGATGAGATCAACTGTGGGGTCCGGGCACAGCGGCCGACTGACGGAGCGGCTTTCTGGTTCGCGAACGTGGATCTGAAAAACTTGTTTAAAAAAAACAAAAAACTCACATCGAACTTTCGTGGGATTTTCGCAGCTGTAAACCGATGAGCACGGATCGGCCAAAGGAATGTGACGAGGAAACAGGTACACGGCGCTTTTTGAGACGTCAGCGGCAGATTTTTGGGACACAAAGAGCATCAGACGGGCTGTGCGGCAGGAGCGCACACGAATGGAGCTCCGAATAATCCCATCTGAGACTAATGTGATCATGTGCACTTCACCAAATTATATTCCCCCAAAATTGATTTTCAATTAAATGTAGGTGCGACAATCTTGTTAGCTGAATCTGGGCCTTGGAGAAGATTCAGTAAACAGTTCAGTAAATACTGTCAAGTCAACTTCACAGCACAGGATCAGAGAATCGGCACTGTTGTCAAAAACAAACTGATGCACATCTACCCCGGTTAATAATAATAATAATAATAATAATAAAGAAGAGGAAGAAATTTTGATTGCAGTATACCGAATAAAAATTCTATAAAAAAAGACATAACTGACAGCAATAAAATTAAAAATTGTAACATGAAATCTAAATGCTTTATTTGCAGTAAAAACTGAGACTATTTCGGCGGAGTCCTTTGTTTAACCGTGATGCTGTGCTTCATGGTAGAAAACGTTATCCTTCTATAGTCCTAATAAAAGTTTAGTAGTTTACAGTTCACGCGTCTGGTGCACCCTGCTTACAGGTATTTACACTGTGTCTCGTGAGCGGCATTATTATTAACGATAATGCCACTCGGTTGTGCACGTTTAGGTATTAATGAGCTCTGCCGTTTATTATAAATAATTTATAGCCGATAAATATCAGATAAATCACGTTCTGGGTGAGTAAAGCTGAGGCTTTGGAGTTTTCACGAGAACTGCCGAGGAACGGTGTTAAAAAGAACATACAATATATCCACAGTCGGGTTTATCTGTGTATACGGCTGCTCACAAGTTGCAATAATGTCGTTACGATCGCGCAGTCACGTGACCGTCGTCCACAGTAACTGCGGTCAGTTTGAGCTGGTAAAATAATAATATTATTTTCCAAAGTTCACAGCAGGCCGGTGTGTCTCTGTGTTGATCTGAATACTCTGTCTGTGCATAGAACAGTCCTGGAAGGAATATTCACATGAAAATATTAAGTGACCGGAGCGTTTCACGAAAAACATCATTAATGTTTACAGTTTTCAACTCAGAAAATAAAAAAGTTCAGCGATACATAAATCAATTCAAAATGTGACTGTTGAACAAAAAAACTGACGTTTCTTTACAGTGGCAAATTAGGCTCGGTTGTCCTGTTTGTTTACATGTTATTTTATCTCAAGAAATGTTTCCACCTATTTATGGCAAAAGTAACGTTTTTGTTAGAAATAACACTGCTGTGACATCACGAGTCGCCTTCTGATAAGATAATCGGTCAAAAGAGGTCAGTAATATTGTGCTAAAATATTATGTTTGTTCCTCAAAGCGGAGCTGTCCCGGTTTTTACAAAGCAGTAAAAAATAATTCAAATTTGTCTAAGTTTTCGTAGAAATTACGTGAGGTTGGGCTGACAGAATGCGTTTATTGCGTGATTAAAATAAGGATCCCAAACAACTATAAAAAGAAAATCAGCCAGAAATAAACTCACTATATTTCACTCTGTTAGTGGGCAGTATGTGCGCACAATAAACATGAATGAAAGAAATGAACAATATCAGTAAGATATTTGGAAACACTTGCTGTGATTGAGTAAAAAAAGCGGTACCGGTCCAGGTCCAGTTAGACATGATATAAGGCGAGAAGCGGGTCCCGAGGTCGATGGCGATCAATACAACGGAAACATTTTGAAAGTTATAGTGTTTATTGCGTTTGTTTTGATGCGCGTATTGAACCCAGAAGGTGGCGCTGCGGGGCCACAAACCCTCATGTCCCCGTCACTTCAACTAGTGTCACAGAAAACAAACGCGGGTTATTTTAGAGTAAAATTCCTATTTTCTGTCTGTACTACTTTCTTTCTACTTTGAACCTAGCAAAAAAAAATAGAACCTCATAAATCGTTTTCAATTTGCAGAAGATAGTGATGTGAATATTTAATTAATAGTTCTCTTGTTTTGACATGAATATAGTTTCACCACAAATCTTTTAGACAACTGTGGCAAGGAGTTATAAATGAAATTGCACTGTTTTAAACACATTATTCAGTTGATTAAATTTAAATTCCACTTTTTGCAAACTTAAAATGAAATAAATAATTTCATCTGAAACGCCAATGTAATATAATATGATAATATGATATATGATGTAATATGATATACTGTTATAGCATATTATTATTATTATTATTGTTGTTATTATTATTATTATTATTATAGGATGAACAGAGGAGGAAGAAACACAAGTAGTATTTTAGTTCTACCTTAAGATGTAAAGATCAGTCACACCCTGTAGGCTAAGAAATGTAAATATGTGCAATAAAGATGATCGAATTAAAAGACTGAATATGTCTGTGTGAACAAACTACATCTTCCTTAACATTTACTTTCATTTCGCCGGTTTGGATCAATGATATATAAAAAGGAGGCAGACCTGCGTGGACGGCGAGGCTCCTTTAAGAAGCGTTTCATATTCCGTATGAATATGTACAAGTGTGTTTCCTCAGCGCCGTGACGTCGGTGGCTGGGGGTCCGCGGGGGGTCCGCACGGGACTGTGTGAGAGTGAACCTTCTTCTCCCTCTTCTTCTTCTGAAACCAGCAGCTTCTCAGCCCTCAAGGTCCCTGGACACGTTCACTTTGAAAGGATCTATCACACTTTTCACACTTATTTCCCCTTTTCTCCACGAAATGGGGGGTCCCAACTGGTGTGTGTGTGTGTGTGTGTGTGTGTGTGTGTGTGTGTGAGTGGGGGAACCTGAGTGCTTTTTCTCTGGCAGTGTGTTGATGGGTCCAGTGTGCTAAGCCTGTGGTGGACTGACTGTGTTTCTGTGTTAATGGGTTCAGTGTGTTGAGTTCGGTGGGCTGCGTGTGTCCATGATTGGAGGGCGGTGAGTGTGTAGAGTGTGACGCCTGTATTAATGGGCTCAGTGTGTTCAGCGCGTGGATGGATCTGCTGTGAGTGTGTGCTGTTGTCAGTATGTTGTGTTCAGGAGTTGATGGGTTCAGTGGATTGAATGTGTATCGATGGTTGGAGGGTAGTGAGTGTGTTCAGTGTGTACAGAGTGTGTTAACTGTACGCTGCTAATGACAGCACTTTGCCCCCTCATTGTGAATTCAACACGGTAAAATGCAAGGAAAACGGAGTAAATTGTGCGCGTTACTGTGCAAGGACACCTTACACTGTTTTAACCTAAAGGGCACCGACAGCATTTTTAAGATAACGCAGATGATCAAGTTTATTTTATGTAGAGGATCAGAACTTTATGAGCCAGAACTGATCCTGTCCACTGGGTTGCGGCTGTTATTCAGAGACCAAACAGACGAGGGTCACCTGCACTGATTTAACCGCGTCATCTGTCACGTCGCACGTGTGTATAGATTCCCCCCCCCCGCGACGCAGAGCGAGGGTTAGAAGTGTGTCGGTAGGACTGCCCGTCCACTTACACACCAAAGAAACACACCAACCACATGCACACAAAACACACCGCACTGTCTACACAGTTTAATACGTCTTAAAATAAATTTAGCTGATTTACTTAATTGCTGCTAAGTTTTGCCTATAAATTACCAGGAATGCTTCGCTGTATTTCTAACAATTGCAAGGATAAAACAGGAACGACAACAAAAAGAGCAGAAATGCAAAATGATCCTGCTGTGTTCCTGTTAATACAGTGATTCAAAATTAATTCAACACTTTCAAATTTATTCCGCAGTAACTGTCGTGTGAACATGTCTAAACCGTAAACCGCAATGTAACTCAGTTTTTTTTCAGAATCTTATAAATGCTTAATATACTACATGTTCGTATGATACTTAGTGAGTAATACATTTATAAAAGTGTTCGGTCCTTTTTGAATCACCCTGTACAGTTGCGCTGTAGAAGGACTGTTATTAGTGTTAATAAGATGCGATCACACCTGTAAGTCATATTTCATAGTTCTCCTTTGCGTCATTCCTGTTCGGACCTTCCTGTGTGGCATGGACCTCTGCAGGGGACCTCATAGACACGCGTCATAGACCCTCATAAACCCCTAAACTGAACTGTGAGGCTTTACAGAGGGGCTGTGGCTGTTGGGGGTGTGTTGGTGGAGGGTGGGGTGTCTTCACTAGCAACATAGGCCTTTACGGAAAACTGCACTTCACCTTACGCTTTTACACCTTGAGTCCTTTTAAATCTTCATTCTTTTCACGAAACAGACATAGTGCTGCGCAAACTCTCAAAAACTGATAAACTATTATTTTGGCCATTATGACATATAACATGAATCCGTCAGCATTGTGGTAAAACACTATAAAACTATTAGAAAAAATCTGTTTAATTAATTATTTCGGGTTAAAAATACAACAGTGTTCAAAAAATGTAAATCTGCTTTGATTTCGCGTGTCTTTATCAAAAAAGGTCTCATCTGTCAACAGCAGAAACGGCTCGCGGAGGCGCGAGCACGGTGCGCACGTGGACAGGACGGGTTCCGTTTCACAGCGTCTGAAAGCTGGACTTACGGTGCTAAAAATGCAAATAAGTACTTGTATAAGTTTTCTAATCCGATGCAAAACCAAGGTTTAATTTTGCACTGTTACAGCTGAAAAAAGTGACCGTGGCGGTGAATTTCACTCCAACTTTGAACAAGAACAAGAAACGAGTACAGAGTACTGAGTACTGAGTACAAACTACAGAATACTGAATAAAGAGTAGAGAGAACAGAATACTGAGTGCAGAATACTGAATAAAGAGGAGGTAATACAGAACACCGAGTACAGAATACTGAGTAAAAAGTAGAGAAAACAGAATACTGAATTAAGAGTAGCGAATACTTTAAATGAAAATAATAGCAGCTGGACAGTGAGGCCTCCTGGGACCGCGACAGCGACACTCCTCCTCCTCACCGTCTTTCAAGCTGTAACTGCGCTCCAACGACTGCGGCTGTACAGCGTTGACTTTTCACTCATTTACCTGGAACTCTCAGTTTTCATTACTTTAAATAGTTTTTTAATCGCTTGCGTTTTTATATGCTGCATTAGCGCTCTTCTCCACTTCCGTCTCTTCTACGCCATTTATTGTTTTTCTCATGGTACTTAGAAAAAAAACTGGTATCATGCTTAAATTACATACACTGTGTATAACTTATTATTTATATAAAATTATTGCTTACGAATAAATGACAACAGAAAGCTTCTGTTATATTACTATCAATATTAGTACGTTCTGATTACATATACCGTACATACATTTTAATATAGTCATAAATGTGCATCAGGATGATGTAGAAAAAAGTACGCTTTCTCATACTGACGCCCACGTTTCTGTTCTGCTAGAAACTTAATAGTTGTTAAAAACTTAGTGAAAAGGTACAGGGGCAGAACTACAGAGACGGATCGAGAATAAAATGCTGTCCTGATGCAGTTATTATGCAATAATGGGATTATATGTGCATATAAGAGCGGACGTTTGAACTTGCGATATTTATAAGGACAGCTGCATGAACAGTGTTGTTATCGTGTCGGGTTTCACAGTTGTGTGTGAGGATGGTAGGGAAACAGCTCGTCCCAAATGGGGATCTACTTTTCATGAGCATCAGGCAAATAATATCCTACTTCAACGACCAGTTTCAAAGTTTCACAAAAAAATTAAGGAATAAAAGCATTAAAAATATAAAATAAAATAAACAGAGTTAAGGAGGACTCACGGTAGCGCAATATACGGACTGGCCAGGTCTAAAACTTAATTATTAATATCACGTTACTATTAATATACGAAAAAGCCATTATGAGCTCGCAAGCATCAAATCACAAGTGTATTTTATATCATACATACAGAAATTCCCGAAGAGCAGACATTTGCATTTGTTCTTCATAACTGCTTTTTCACACTTTGTTAACATTTTGCAAAATAACAGAGTTGAACCAAACATAAAAAATGCAACTCTTATAACCGATTGACCGTAAATTATTTGTGAATGATTTTCTTTCTCTGATTTACATATCAAAGTTTGCACGTCCCTTTTGCTCCTTAAGCCCGGTACCAATAAACGAAAAAGGCTCCTCTAAAAAGCACATGGTCCTGCGCAACACCGAAATGGTAATAACCATACCCTCTCCATTAAAACATCATCCTATTTTCTGTAGAATCTAATAAAAATCATTATCGGAAATGCTCTTTTAAGGAAAGACATGTTTCCAAAAATCTAATTTCCTTAAGCAGTATACATGTTGCCTACATTTCTTTTTAGAAACTGTTGTCCTGACTTCAGCTTTAGCGCTAACCTTACAATAATACAGTAAGAGCACGAGGACAAGGTGACTTAAGCCCTGCGTCGTCCAGGTAACCCAGCACGTGCACCTGAGATTTCAACTTTACCTTTACACGCATTTTTCCAGACTGTTCAATTTTAATAACACAAATGTGTTGTATTTCACGTTTTTGGATCTCACTGATTGGAATGATCCGAAATCAGAGTGTGTGTCTGACTGGCATTTTTATTAATGAGAAAAGAAAAAAGGGGGGATGCGTTTTCTTATAGCTGCGGCTAAGTTCCGTTGCTAAGCAACCGCTGTATGGTAAATCATCCGCGAAATTTAAATCTTTGAGAACGGAATTGAGCGTTTTTGCTGAATAGTCACTACAGGAGAAAGTTGTAGGATAAGCGATTGCTCTTCCAAATCTCACAAATGAATATATTAAACAACGGTGAAAAAACCAACAAAACAAAACAAATAAAAAAACCCCATAAAGTATGAACGCATGAAAGATTAAAATCATCTCCATATAGTTTCAAAGCATCAGAAAAGTCTACAAAGTTGAGAAATAATAAAATGTAAAACTCACAGTTTTTTAAATCTATAAAACACTCTAAAATTCTTTACTTTTCTAATATCTTCACAGAATGCGATTTTTAATCCATTTACAATAAACCCTATGAAAGGTGCGCAAAAGGCGCATCCGTATGTAAATACAAAGAACTTACACATCGTATTTTACATCATTTTACCAAAATGATTTGTGCAAAACAAACGGTGCTGTGTCTCGAGACACCCGCGATCAACACCCCACCGACAGGTTACTGGTTTCACCAACTGCCTCATGAATCTGCAGAAATGAACTTTGTCGTGCTGTTCCAAAATGCTGCAAGAACTTTGGAGAAGTTTCCTTCTAACTCCTCATAGTCCTAAACCTGCAGCTCAGTTTACACGCAACGTGCATGTGCCCAAATGCGGCGCACGGCCTGCGTCTGACGTCACAATTTTTAAACAAAGAAATAAAGATTAGGGGTCAGACATGAGTCACAATCTTCTCCCATTGTTCCAATGCCATGTGGTTATTAACGAAAAATGGTGAATTTACCAAACAAGCAACTAACCAGGGTTCGCTGACTCCTTAAGAACACAAGATTTGGGGGGCTGTTCATAACTCGAATTGTTCCTAACTTCAGCCAACAAATCCTTCAGTAAAATTTAAACGCTATAGATATCCCTATTAGTTATTTGGTTCTATAAAAACCTTAGATACAGCTAGAACAAATTTAAAATATTCCGTCAGACTAAAGGTGAACATTTCTTGCTTGGCCTGTAGAAAATACAGAAGAAAATGCAATAAAAAATCTGAAAACCGCCTATCTTCCAACTGCGCCATTACTAAGGTGAACAAGTTCACAAATAATTAAGCAGGAACAAATAATAGTGAGGAAAAGGGGAGCTGCTGAGGAGAGAAGTGAAAGATGATGTTAGAGCCACATATTTATCCCGTGCAGGAAGCGAGAGCTGTCAGGTGTAAGATCACCGAGGTGAAGGTGAATCACCAAGCAGTACAGTAACTACAATGGCAGCCAGCGGACTGATACTGTACTGTACCTCCTCACCCTGCCCTGCTTATTCGCTGTGAATGTGACAATTGCTGAACAACTGCGTCTCACTAATACGTACACAATATGGCAATCAATCCTGTTTATGATAATAATTACCTAGTATCTCCAGTAATGTTCTCCCTAAATGGCTCTATAAAATAATGGTAGCATTTACAGCAGCTACAACCTGCAACTGCACGTGCTTGGCTCAATAATACAATTTCACAGTGAAAGTGTCACCTCAACCAGGATCAGTATCTCATTTATTGACTGTTTAATTATGTATATAATACCCGAAACATAAACACTACAGCCTGTAGCCAGCGGTTTGCTGGAAAAATACACTGTAGAAAAAAATGAAGGCAAACTCCTTGTCGTAACAAAGGGCTGAATTAACACATGTTTATAAACACTAAAGCATGTGACAGACCTGTTTCATATTCAGCCGGTTATAACGGAACTGCTAGCATGTAGCTGCGTGTGGATGAGCGCGAGAACTAAGATGGAACAATAATAAAAATAAATAAGGACAAATTCGAACGTGGGGGAGCGGTATGATGAATGAGATGGAAAAGAAACATAGAAGATGCAGAGCAGTACGTTACTAAGGACAAAATAACGTTTAAAATAAAAACAGAGTTAACGTAGAAACTCCATACACTATATTATTTAGTTGATCTTTGGTTTAAAAAAAAACATGCAACATGACTTGGCTGATTTGGTTACGCGCATAAAATTGACGGAAGATTTCTGTCACGAGGGAAAGTTCTGGTCTTTCTGCTTCTTTTTTAACCCCCGCCTCCCCTTTAAATCTCCCTTTTAGGTATTATTTACAGAAGGAAATAGTTATACATTATTGCCGTGTGATTTTAAATATATCAGGGGTCCCTTATCCTTACTGTAGAGCCTGCATAGGAGCGATTCAAAATAAAAATTATAAGACATATGTAGTGTAACTGTTTAAAAAAATAATCGTCACTTTTTACAGGCAACACACATAACGAGTTATTTCAGTCTAACAAATTTATTGTTCTCAATCATCTTTTACGGAATCACTACTGAAATTAAATTACAATCAAATGATCACATCAAAATATACCCTTATTACCTAGCAACTGTCCGTGTCAGCTCGTGTTCATTTGTGCTCCTTTGTAAATAATCATAATACAAAATAAAAATAAAAAAACAATTAAGGACAACAACTAAAGATTGAAAGGAAAACATTTTACACAAGTTCTGGGAGGAAAAAATAAATTATTGTTTGCAACAGTCAATAGTTATTCCGAATAAAATATTAAAACGAGTCATTTTGAAGGAAAAAAAATAAAGCAAAATAATTCAGATCAGCATCTGATCTAATGAATCTATTTTTAAGGAGTCTGTTTGTTGAAACCTACCAAAGAATACTGCTTAGAAATGGCAGCTTCGTGAAAGTCACGTCCACGTCCACGGGACCCACTGTGTCACTCGGGGCATTTTCGGACAAGGCGGTTTCACACAGTGCAGCTGCAGACAGTCACTCTTTCCGTGATTCTTTTCCCCCATTTTATTCTTTAAAAAATCCATTTAAAGGCTCGGTCCACAAAATAAAATACAATTTCTCAAAAAGGTGGGATCTTTGAGATCAGAAGAGGGCAAACTGTTAAGACGCTTGTTTGTCTTTTTATTCTGTAAGGGATGGCTAAGAACAGCGAATCCATTTTTATATATATATATATATATATATATATATATATATATATATATATATAAAAAATTAAACCATGCAGTCTTCCACGTGAATTGCGGTCAAAGCTTCGTGGGCTCCACTCTTCTTCGTTTTGTATTTTTTGTTGTTTCTTTGCAAGGTTTGAAACAATTGGAGTCTTTTTTTACGAAATGCATAAATGCTTGCTTCTGGTACAAATCAAACACAAGAGGAAAAAGGGGGAGAATAGAGAGAGACACTGATTTTTCCCTACATTTTTTGGGGATCTGTTTTCGTGGAGATGTTGTCAGTGTGCCAGAATTACCTGGTGGTACGAACTGGTGGCTGTCACCCTCGGGTCGCCCGCTTCACTCGGCCCACTTACACTTGCATCTTTTAAGTAATCTACTAAAAAATGTCCCTGAAAAGAAAGAGCAGACAGAACCTTTTAGGGTTAAGACAATTTCAGGGCCTGGGTGAAGGGTTTATCGTTGCGTTTTGGAGAAGGGGGTTGGGAATGGGTGGTAGGGGGTCGTTCTTTTCTTTTTGTTGTTTTTTTTCTGTTAAAAAATATAAAACACATCTGCAGTCTTAGTCATTTTCCCATCACAATCACAGTATCAAAAATTATTTTCGCTATCTTGCGACAGTCTGAGTCCTAGCAGACTAATCATATACAAAACGTGTTTTTGTTTGTTGTTTTGTTGTTTGTGTGCTGCTCTATGTCTCACTGAACATTCGTTTGCAGTCCATGGAGGGGGGCGGTGTGTCTGCGCTCACGTTGCCCACCTGAGAGTACACATCCTCCGGCGTCTGGGGCACTCCTGGGGGGGTCATCCTCTTTTCCTTCTGCCTCCGATTGCAGAACCACACTCTGACCACTTCCTTCTCCAGCTGCAGGCTGTCGGCCAGCGAGGTGATCTCCTGGGCCGAGGGTTTGGGGCACTTCAGGAAGTGGCTCTCCAGAGCGCCCTTCACCGACACCTCGATGGATGTCCGCTTCTTCCTCTTCCTGCCCTGTGCCGCGATCTTGTCGATGCTGGTGGGGCTCCCGGTGGAGGAGTCCGCCTCCTCCAGCCATTTGTTCAACAGAGGCTTCAGCTTGCACATGTTCTTGAAGCTGAGCTGCAGCGCCTCGAACCTGCAGATGGTGGTCTGCGAGAACACGTTGCCATAGAGGGTCCCCAAGGCCAAGCCCACGTCCGCCTGCGTGAAGCCCAGCTTGATGCGTCGCTGCTTGAACTGCTTGGCGAACTGCTCCAGGTCGTCCGACGTCGGCGTGTCCTCGTCCGAGTGCGGGTCGTGGCTGTTCACTCCGGCGTGGTGCTGCTGCTGGTGGTGCTGATGCTGGTGGTGATGGTGGTGGTGGTGACTTCCGTGGTCCAGATCCGGCGTGTCCCCGCGCACCAGTCCCGGGTGCACCAAGCTCTGGCTGCCCGGCGGACTCAGCATCCCGTTCACGGTGAAGCCACCGGGCTGCGAGTATATGAGCGACTGCTGCTGCCCTCCGCCGATGGAGGGGATGTGAGCTGCGCTGGTGCCCCCCCAAGCCCCGGGGTGAGACTGGTGCGGACCCAGGTGCGGGGGCCTGTGGTGCAACGTGCTCCCAGAATGCAGATCGTCTCTACCTGAATTGTTTTTGACGTCCTGCTGCTGCGGGCTACCCGTCATCCCAACGGGGCTCGAGGACCACGGGGATCCGGCTTCAGCTGCGGCGACTGCGGCTGCGGCGGCTGCGGCGGCTGCGTGGGGTAGCGATGTCACCCACTGGTGAGCGTGGCTCAGCATATGGCCCCCGTTGCTGGCTGCCATGGCACCCTGCATGAAGTCGCTCTGTACCATCTTCACGGCGGGGTCTCCCCGGTAGCCTCCGGAAACCGAGGTCACGGCGGCGCTGCCGGACTGCATCCCCCCGCCGCCGGAGTCCGAATGCACGATGGAGCCCGACGACAGAATACTGTTACTGGGCAGATAGGGGTTGGAAGCCGCCGTGGCCATTCCTTCAACCCTTATCAATATGTCTTTTGGTTCTTGTCCCCCCTCCCTCTTTTAAACTTTTTTTCAAGCAGGCAAATTCTATTCCATGAATTATTCAAACTTCAAAGATCTGGGGTAATATTTGGATTATACCATGCACTTTTGTAGTAAAACGCCAAAAAAGGAGAACAAAGAATGGTGTTAAAAAACAGATCCGTGGGTGCTCTATTTACAATATTCATGTATATAAAAAAGCAAAACAAATTCTGAATAGAAAAAAAAATCCGGTTTTAAAAAGTCTGCAAATAGAAGCCCTTGGAAACCCCTGTAGAGCCCTTAAGAAAAGTTTCTTTTAAAATAAAAACGACAAAAAAACTTTTCCTACGAACTTAGGAGCGCCGTTGGAATTTTGCGACTTTCCTCTAAAATCAAATCCTTTTTTTCAAGAAGTTTCTTCTTCTGCAATGGGAAAAATATCAGCAGAGGATCCGAGTTTCTTTTGTAAATTAGCTGCTGAGATTTTCCCTCAGCGTTGTGTGTGTTTTTTTCTTCTCCTTTCTCTTCTTTTCTTTCTGTTCTTTATGCTGTTTCCTTTATTGTGCCGTGGACTCTTTCTCTTTGTTCTGTTTTGATGTGTTTAAACCTGAAAAACCGCTAACTCGCGCTCAAGTACAATCCGGAATCACACGCCGTGCGGCGATGGTGGCTCAGCTCTCTCTCTCATTCGCTGTCTCCCTCGACCCTTCTTTCTCTGTGTGTGTGTCTCTCTCTTTCTCTCTCTCTCCCTCCCTCCGCGCTCGGAGACACATGAATGTTTACCCTCTGCCAAGCGTGCGCACACCGTCCACGTCCCCCCCCCTCCCCTCCACCCCAAAGACGAGGAAGTCGAGCGCGAGGCTCCCGCTGATTGGTTACCCGCGGCGCGATTGGCAGCTCGCGAAACCATCGCTCCGGGCGCACGGGTGCCCCCTCCCTTCCGGTCGTTCCAATTGGTTGCTTTTTAATTTAATCTAAATAAATAAATAAATAAATAAATAATTTTTAAAAACCATATCATATAAATAATTAATTGCTCAAGAACAAATATAACAAATAAAAAAATAAAAACTTGACGGACCGGGGAGAACTGCGACTGTGTCTTTGTTAGTTTAACTCTTGAAGGACTGGGGGGACAGCGACGTTTTGCCCAAAATAATTCGTTTTACGTGTTTACGGCGAATGCCCTCTGCTTTCATGTTCTTAAAAAGCAGAAAGAGCCACGGCCACTGTGTCGGTGGAAATACTTCATGTTACGTGACAATAAAAGGACGATGATGTAAAACATAAACAAAGACTTAAACAGGAGGACGGGGACAGACTGCCAAACACACAAATAAAATAAATAAAAATATCTTTGTATAATTAAAATCACAATTATCACGTCCCTTTTTACACAGTATTTATCTTTCGTTTGAACCTGCTATATTTACACCAGAGGAGCTTTTAAGGATAATTCATTAGTACTTTATGGTGATGAAGTGACACTCTCTCTCTCTCTCTCTCTCTCTCTCTCTCTCTCTCTCGCTCTCGCTCTCTCTCTCTCACACACACACACACACACACACACACAGTGCGGAGATAACGGGCAGTGAAGGGTGAATTCTGGCTTCTAAGCAACAGAAAGAGAGAAAGGGGGAAGAACGGGGCTTCACTCGGAAACAGCCCCGCTTTGACCCCCAGGAAGCGAGCTATCCAGCCCGCCAGCAACATCGAATGAAACTTTCTCCCTTTTTTCGAGAAGGAAGGGAAATAGTGCGTCATCATAACCCTACACGGGGGGGGGGTAAATAATGATTAAAATCGACTCCGGATGGAAGGTACATTTAGGCGACATGCAGACGGCACGTGAGAGTCAGTCCACTTACTGTCTATGTGATGCACAAAACAAAGAAAAGAAAAAAAAACACAAAAATTTGCGGGCTCAACGGGGGGCCGTAATGATAACACCTCAGTGATGATGCTCCTAATAACACTCGTTTCAAAGACCCCCCTCTTCGTCGCAGTTCTGCACGAAGGTCCAGCCAGCGTTTCGTGGCGTTCATACGGCGCGGGTTTCCAGGTGTGCGGCCGCCTCAGAACCCGGTGCCAGAATTGCCACGGGTTCCATTTGGATCCGTCTCAGAGAGCCGCGCGAGTCCCGCGGATTTGTTTACACGGAACGGGGAGGACAGGGCCGCAGCCACGGGGGCGTCCTATTCATTCATACACACTAAGCATTCTGTGTGCACGTCCCCGCCGCGCGCCGCACAGAGCGCGCTTTCAGAGGGCCTCGCGCGCGGCGCCCCCCGAAAACACGGGCGCGAGCCTCGCAAAGAGTCACTTCTTCCAAACCGACAGAGGGGAAAAAGAAGGGGGGTAGAAAGGGCATTTTCAAAACGTTCACGGTTTCACCTTATGCCTCTTTAGCATTTTTTTCTTTAAAGTTATATGTTTATTTATTTATTTGTTTATATTTTTAACCCCCCCCCTTGTTCCCCGCTGTGGAGTTCAGCTGTTTTGTATGCAAAAAACAGAGAGGAAAAAAATCCCCAAGTATAATAAGAGACGAACAGTTAGTGCTGATTTTCATTTGCATAAATTTTCATATATTTTAGTGAAAATAATAGCCGGAGCGGAGGAGAGCTCGGCTCAGTCGAGCCAGAGGAAAGGAAAATCTTAGGAAGCTCCATTTCACAGCAAGGGGAGCAAAATCGGCCACTAATTTAAGATAAACACAAATCAAAAGCTTCATATTTTCTCGTGGATTTTCAAAATGGTAAGTTTATAAAATGCTACTACTTTCATGACATATACGCTTATATATTGTTTCCGGACATAAACCATTAACACATATATTTAATAGTGTAATGCTTCCGTATGTGACACACACACACACACACACATATATATATATATATATATATATGTGTGTGTGTGTGTGTGTGTGTGCGTGAGATTAACGTTGTAAAAAGGCCAGATTGAAGAAAGTATATTTCGCCTTTTTAAACCAAAAATCGATAGATGCTTTGGCTCGCAGCCTCGGGTTCTCGGGTTTATAAATAGTGGGTAGACGGCGGCGCGGGGCAGTTTTGTAGCGACGCTCCGGCGGGGAGACGCGCCATCAATCAGGGCCGAGCACGACGGTGCGGTGCGCGGCTTTTCGCTCCGGAACAACCGCCGGGGCCCTTTGCATATATCGACCGCTCATTGCGGTGCTGCTTCTCACCGCGTCGGGAAGTTAGCAAAGTGGACTAAGTTAGTGCAGCACAGCGGTGACACAGAGCATACCGGCCTCATACCTCACATAAATCACACCTCATACGTTCTGTATGAGCTGTCATATGCCGAGCAGAATGTGTTTCAGGATTTGTTAATTTAAATAAGTTCTTGCAAATCCATGCAAGTACGTTTGGTCTTAAGTGTGTTTACTCTGTCAGTTATGTGAGGTTAAGATGCTCGGATTGGGATGCAAAAAGTGAAGCTCCTCGCGAACGATTGCAAGCAGCTTCACTTCCGCAGGCAGTTAAACGTAGTGAACAGTTTCAACATGTCTATACAGCCTCTACGCAGGTGAAGAGCACAGGTGAGTTAGGTTATACTTAAGCTTCGTGGTGGATATTTTCCAGCTGGTGGTGAAATTCTTCCACTTTTCTGCATGTTTTTCCTTCTCACGGGTTAACTTCGCGCGCCCTCCCTCGCGCGGATGCCGCCTCGCGCAGCCCCCGCGAACATCTTTTGGTTCATTGATGGGGAGGCATTTCTGAGGCCGGCGTTTCGGTTGCCATGGTGAGCCGAATAAAGGAGGGAACACTAGTCGCATTAAGCTATATGTTTGTGCACTGGAGTCGAGATGAAAAGGGGTCCGGGAGAGGAAAAGAAAGATCATCACCGCAGACAAGCGAATCAACCATCCAAAAACTCGCTTTTAAATAAAAATACATTCGTCACTAAATGTATTAAGTGCGATAATTAGTGTGTATCCATTCGTCCAGTTGCCGATGTATCTATTCCAAGCTGTGATAGTTCTTACAAAACCATCAATCTGTCATTTAATTTGCTGGGGGGGGGTGCTTTTCGCCCAGCAGGGGTCGCTCTTACTCGTGCGCTCACTCCGGTTAGCGACGCCTGAACCCGGCAGCGTCTCAACCTCGATTCTTAAACAATTCCTCTACAGTCTGATAAACCTTACAGAAATATCCTCACATGTACGCTCTGGCGTTTCTCTCCGTAAAAAAAACCCCATAAAATTAAACGAATTCTCTGATCCACTTTATTCTTTATTTTTGCAAGTTTGCAAATTGTTTATTCTGCACATACAGGTTACAATGTACAAATTATTGTTTTACTGCTTTCTAATGGGTATTTATTGCCGTTTCTTATGTTGACAATGACTTGTTTTTGTGAAAGTGGTCTACATAGTTGCAAGACGAACCAAGGCAGGTTCACTAAGTGCCCTTAAAAACTTCTTCACGCCCTTATAATTATTTAAAGTTTATTTTAAAACTTGTTAATATTATGTATATGAGGAGACAATATGCACAAGTGCACCCTGCTTTATTCTGCACTTAGGTCCTGTTTCTGTAAATTAATTTTACCTTAAACACGGCGGAAAAGTAAAAACGTAGGCAAAATGTCACGTTGAAAATGTCGAATTAAATTAGATCTACTTTAAAACCCAATTTCTTGGCTTGATTCACCATGTCATTATGCACATTATAATAAATAAATTTGATTGCGAAATAATATAATGCTAACAAATGGGCTATTTTAATGTTGTCAAATATGCCCCATATTGAAATATTAATATAATTTGATCACGTGTAATATTTTTGCCTATTTAAACTGTAACCATGCTGGGTCGATTTAACAAGCAGAAGAGGAACACTTTAAATCAAGGGACACCTAAATCAGAATATTGATTTATACAGGACGTTTTGATCAGTTTCTTTAGTGACTGGAAAGGTAGCATTTACAAATAAGCACTTTTTTCCAAGGAATTATTTATGGATTTCACGAATGAGCAGCCACTGAAAACAATAAACTAAAAGTGAGGTGACTACATGAAAACCGTTCCTTTAATGCAGCTGCGACAACAAGGACGGTGATAACAGTGTAATAATCGCAGTACTCAAAATGTACAATTCGGTGCTGCGAACATGGAATGTAGTGAATATTGAATACTGTTCGTGGTCAAAATGAGCATAAAAGCACAGGAGCGCAGATCAAAAGCAGATTAAAATTTTTAAATACAGCAGAACAGTGATGTCATTTAAGAAAAAAATCTTTCTAAGCATTGAAAAAAAATTGAGTCGCAACTGTAAACAGATATTCAGTTGAAGATGTTTCATAAAACGACAATAAAGTGATTTATGTGACTGAAGTCCAGCAGCCATAGGCCCGGCCAGGGCACTTTTAAATCTTATTTTTAAAATTATTAGTTGTGCATTCCTCAATACAATGAACACTGAAAACACATTAATTCTTAATATATTCTTAGTTCTTTGGACGCGTTGATAAACATATATGGAGATGCGCATTATGTTCCAGCGGCTTTGATATGTAACAGTGAGACGCTGACTCAACCGCGGTATGAAAAAGAAACCTGAAGAAGGAAGGATGATGACGATCACGATGATGGTGGTGAAACAGCAAAAAAAAAAGAGCTCAAATTGAAATGTTTTCTTGGCACCTCTTAAAAGGAAGCATCACTAAGCTTCAGGTGATCAGTTTTTTTTTCTAATTTCATCTTTTCATTTCCTTCTTGCTTTCCAGACTATACATTCGCGATTTCCAAGAATATGCACGCAAATTTATACGCGCCTTTTCTTGATTTAGATACTCTTCCTCACGTGTATTTCCACGGAAAGCAGGAGCTGAGATTAAAGTCTACCAAGGTAAAATAAAATTAATCAAGCGGAATGCCGGATATTACATTTTTCTTTAATTTAATTAGCAGCACACTAGTTTTAATTACATTTAAAGAAGGCATTATTTATACCGTTCACTTGGTCCACATATATGCTAATCAGAAAACACGTTAATAACATGTTTTCTGCGTTCATTGGAGGCCTAATGAAATTGATTTAGTGCAGCTTATAAGTTAGAACAGTTTAATGGTGATGTTCTCTATTAATTAAAATGGCAGCTTTAGAATATGGCACACATAGGCAGGATTTCTCATTCTGACAGTGTCAGAATGGCACCTCAAAATATAAAAGTAAAATAAGACCACATGGTCTTGTGTCAGTTTTTAATATGCAAAGTATTTAATTCTTGTCATTCTTGTATCTGTATTCCCGGATTTAGTGAATACTGAAGGTCAAAGCTTAAAGTAAAAGTGTAAAATTTTACCCCCAAAATAGCTTGTTTGAGGTAAATGCTTAATAATTTATGAGCATGTCAGGCACCACATAATGATTTTTTTAGGATCTTGGTTTAAGTATCATAATTTGCTTTTCATGTTTGTTTAAATGGAAAACATGACATATGTGTGAAGAATCCAGCATTTATTATAATAATGTTTAAGTCACTGCCTATGAACAGATGAGGTTTGTCTGCTCTGTGAAGTGATTAGTTCAGCTGATTTCATCGTCATCACAAGGGAAACACGTGCCGTCGCCCAGAGGGCTCCTGGTGTAAAACCTGCTTGTAGTCTGGGTAGGAAAACAGTGCCTCCGGTTTGCGGTCATACATTCATGTGCACCGCTGAGGGGGGGTGTGACTCCCACCGCACCGTGGATCTAGTATTAAAACAAGGTATTACCAGGAAGGGAGCTGGCAACATTACATGCACCTAAAGGCTTTCTGCGAACCACCAGGCTGGTGAGCAGGTGCCGTAGGGTCAGACTTCTGCTGGGTGCGAAGCCTGTCATGTTAAACTGAGTGGCAGTCAGGGACACCACAATGGGCTCTTTCCCACCAGCTGTGGCTGTTTTATGCTGCTTGGCACTCACGTTTGTACCTTAACCACAATAGGGCCTAGAGACCCCCTGTATGGATCTGATAGCATCTCTTCAATTCAGCTGATCACTTTTGCCGACGCTGTTTTAGCCATTTTCTGACATTACATCGCTTTCTGAATGTTTACCTTTCTACGGTTATACAAATGTTCACAAACATAGATACTGATCTTTATATGTAAAATACTCTTCATGATACTGGTGCTCAGATAGGTGCGTGCCGAAAGAATTTTACTTAAGGTGACCACTCTCATGGTTTTCATGTTAAGAGAGGGTATGACAGGTTTATCATGCTTTGAATCATGGACACGAGGGAAACATGCAAACTCTGCACTCCCTCAGTGGGATTCAAACTTAAACCCAAACGTGAAGCTACCTACTTTGTCACTGTGCTTTTCTTTAGCACTACACCAGGAAAAAAGACTTTTTGGACACACTGGTATGACACAGAGGATGGAAGTGAAGATCCAAGTGCCCAGGTGCACAGTGGAAGGAAAGGGGAGAACCCACAGTAACTGCAATGCATCACATGTGGAACAGAGGAGAAATTACAGGGATGTTACAGACGCCCATCTGTACCATATATAGTCACTGAGTGTGCGTGTGTGTGTGTGTGTGTGTGTGTGTGTGTGTGTGAGGGGTTTGCAGACTGCCACAGTTGCTGCTATGTTGTTGTTTGTCAAACAGGGCCAATTCCTCCAGGAAGGGTTTTTTGGAAGGGGGGGGGCTGCACCTCCCACCCCAGGATTACATTAATCAAAGTATTTATTTCCTCTGGGAATCCCAGCACAAATCATGCCAAATCCTAATAAAATTGGATCATGGATAAACTGAATATTTTAGGTTAACCCTACTTTTTTACCACTTTTAAGTCCTCATATACAGAGTAAATTTCCTCCTATTCGGAGTGACCTGCGAAGTTCATGATGCTTCTGCCTCTCAGCTGCTGCCGCAAATGTCGACATATGGAAGAGGGCTGAACACGGAGGCACAAGCACGGCGCTAGACTGTCCAACACAACAGGGTCACTGGCTGCTGGGTGGCTTGATCATCCTCCAGTAGGGCCTGGGTTCAACACTGCACTCACCCTCCTGTGCGGTAAAAAAAAATGTTGCACAGCAGAGCCATTGTTGGGTGTGCACTGGGTCCCTAAAGAACAGGGACATATTGTCACGGTGTTTCTCCGCTGTCTATTGGCTCAAAGACGACCGGAGCGCAGCGCCGCACTGGATCAAGCGCACCGGGCAAATGGCCGTCTAAACCTGAAGGAATCTAATTGGACAAAATGATTTGCTGCGGATGGTTTATTTGAAAACAGAGGTCTTGTAGTGTGATGGAAAGGAGAAACAAAACATTTTTTTACAACTTCCACCAAAATGATTGTGCGTGATTTAGGGCAGCTGGATAGGCGTACACGCGGGCCGCGCAGTAAATCAGCGCATGTTTACCGTGGCGCCGGCTGCGTCGGCACAATAAATACCATACACAATACACTGCCTATTACAGGTAATGCAAATAAAGTAATAGAGCTGTAATTTTTCTTATGTGTTGCTCTGGCACAACAAGGTCCGTTGTTTGATATTCATGAAGGAAATGGGGAGGAAATGCGGTGCACTTTATGGCAGCGCATTGTAACGCAAACCCACTGCTCTTGTCCTCGCCCCAATAAGGGGTAAATGATTGCCTCATTGTGTCACAGGAATAAAGTTCCCCATTTGCAAGCCACCACAGTTTTCTCATAAGGAGGCATTAGTGTGGCAAAGTGACAGCCCTGCTTGGTGATGTAACCGGGACATGGACACGGTCCTTCCACAGGCCTGAAACGCAGAACCGCCACACACACTGGGCCTGGGAATGAGCTCACCTGCAGTTCTGTCTTGTGGCTCTCATACTGGGACACGTGGCTCTAATAATCTCAAAGAAAATCTTAAGTTTTCGCATTTATTCCTTTACCTGATGTTCTCCTCCAACAAATTTAAGGCACTTACAGTGATTTACCTCTTTACACAACTGGGTAGTTTTTACCGTGTCAATTTAGGATAAGTACATTCCAACAACGGTTGGGAGGTTGGATTCAAATCCGGGCCCTTCGAGGGCGAGGCGGAAACTCTAACCACCGCTGTTGATCCAATTAAACAGTTAAAAAATATACATATTGACGAAACAAAGAAAAACAAAATAGAGGTAATCAAAGGTGTACGTTTGTTTGATTTTTATTGTGTCGTAAGTGGTTGAAAGTTTAATAGGTGCATGAGGGCCACAGGTGCACCACTGTTGATCCTATATCAGGAACTTACATTAATTTAGTGAAAAAAAGAGTGAATTATAGATGCGTAGTGGTGGAAATCCATGACCCGTATGTTCACCATTTTGGTGGCGGGTTGAGCGTGCTTCTCTCCCCCGACAGCAGCTTTGTGTCATTTAGTCTCCATGCAGATCTGCCTCCTGCCGGCTGCCCCCTCCCCCACCCATCACCGCTGCCGTAGCTGCCTGCTGCTCATTTTGCCTGCGGCGAACCGCATTGTGGCAGCGCCGGGATGCCTGCCTCCTGTCCCCCCCCTTCACCCCAGGCATGAGGAGGGGGCCCTGTCGCCAACCTGACCCAGAAGGTGTGCAGAAATGGAGACCTGCACTCATATGGGCAGGACAAGCGTTCATGTACATGAGGCCCTGGTGCATCATGGGCAACAGAAGGAGGGGTCATTGCGGAAACCGGATGGTATCACGCACCCCTATAGCTAGAACTTCCCCCACTGTTGACTAAGCGATGTGCAGATATGCTATACAATCTACTTAAAGGCAGAGAGTGTGGGCAGCGATTACAGCCAGGTGTGTTGAATACACAGGTCATTAAGTGACACTCACAATGAGTAAGTGACCTGATCTCAGCCTTTGTAAGGATCTCCACATTGTTATTTATTTGCAGCTGCTGTTGCTGTGAAACAGCCACTGGCTCATGGCAAACTGAGCAAATTGCACCAAATTCTGTCCCCTTAAATGGCAAATCCCAACAGCCGCTGGAGTTTCCACATGGCTGTCAGCGACTCCAAAGAAGCGGATCGGCGGCACATTCTCCCTGAGAAACAGGGAGCATCATATGAATGGACTCAAAGGTGCAGAAATGCACAAAAGACACTTTTTGAGTTGCTTTCAGAAATCCCTAAAACAAAGCTGAGGCCCAACCTGAAAAACTGCCTTTTGCACCAATGGTATGAATTCTGTTGCTCATTTGCTTTTGCTAAAATAGTTCCCTGGCAAAAAACTCTAGGTTCTGTATTTGCAATAAACCACTTAGTTTCAGCAGGTTTGTCGTTGTTGCCAGTGTTTAGAGCTGAAGTGACAAAACTAGAAAGGCCCAATAAATAAGTATTTTGAATAAAAATACACATTTTTACTGTTTATTTATAGACCCTTTCGTATGGCAAAACATGCTCTAAAGTCCATTACTTTTGAAAATAAACAATCCAATTCTATTCCAGGGCCCAAGAGGGGCTGCTCTAAAAATAAGAATATACAGTATGCAAATTGAATAAAAACAAGGTAATCCAAAATGTCTAGTGATTTGACAGAAAGCAAATATAAAAAAAAACAATTCAAGCAAAAATGGAAACCAAGAAAAGGGAGGCTGGAGAAGTGAAATGTAAAGCTGAAGTCTTTTAAAAATATTTTACACGGGTAATTAAACCAGTTTTTATCTGAGGCTGATTGACATATGATTAATTGCAGCAAGTAATGGGGAAGCCTGAAAAAAATGTTCAGATTTGAAAGTACATTAAGTTGGCACCCCCTTGAGGGCCACCCACGTGGGGACCCCACACAGAGTGGGCCACAGTACCCAGCATGCTGTGTGGTGACCTGGGAGAAAATGTGGAGGATTTCTTCAGACTGCAGCTGATCTTGCCAGCAGAAGAACAAAGCGCACATGATGAGCTGCTGCGAATCATGTCACTTTTACCTCACCCAGGTAAAATATATATCTTGTTTTTCTCTTCTCATTAGGAGTGAAGACCTCCCTTGATGAGCCCCCATGGTCCCCATCTTCCCAGTGTCAGAAACCCGTCTGACTGTTTGAGGTAGACCCACCATGGGGTGACATCCCCCAGCCCCACGTCCTGCTCCCTGTTCGGGGGGGTATATGAGCATGACTGCTGGACCGCTGATGCTGTGGGCTGTTTTCTATGGTGCATTATAAAGATATGCAAATGCAGTTGTTAGGAAAATAAATGCATTCATTATTTTTGTGGCACTGGGAGCGAGAGTCCACTCGGCGCTGCTGAGCTGTACGATTTACTTTTTTTATTTAGCGGGCGAGACTTGTTCAGGCTGCTGGAGAGGAAGCAGATGATGACCAGCTTGCTGCAGGTAGAAGAGCAGGAAATTAAAGATATTTCCAAAGGCACTGCCTGTTTGGGCTCTTGTTGTTATTATTTATGTAGTCCAGTGACAATGGAAAGAACCAAAGAAGCAAAGAAATTGTGAATATGAAATTCCACCTTTATGGTAATTGAACACGGGGATGTGACAAAGTGTTTACAGGCAAAAGAGAGCAGATGTATGCTGTGGAGACCCTCACACTGTCTCCATTTTTTGCACACCTTTATTTGGTGATTATAAAGGTGGTCCAAACTATGGGCTCAACAGTCACAAAGTCCAAACTGCAGAGATCATGCCTTTCAGCTGCTCTGCACAAGCAGGTAAAAGAGGATACAGAGGTTATCCTAAGACAGCAACAACAACATAAAAAAGTAATTGTTTCAAGGTAAACATTGATTTAATGAAATGAACAATAAACAGTGCCAGGAAATGATTACATTATCTCCTTATTAAATAATTGCCTCAGGGTATTTGACATAAGATTTCAAATGTTTTTCACATTTTCAAACACCATTAGAACTTAATTGGCCTTTCAATGACACTCAAGGTTCTTTGCTGACAGATGACATCAGAAGCTTTTATAAGTTTGGAATCTACAGGAAAAAGTAAAAAAGGCAACCTGCAGTGAACATGTCTGATAGCCATGCTGGGGACACTAGATACCTCCAGATAAGAAGCACAGTTTTTCTGCATTCTAGCAGCACACTCAACAGGTGGACCCCAGTTCAACTCCCACCTCCTACTGTTGTGAAAGTTACCCAGCTGTATGAATGTGTAAATCATTGTGAGCTGCTTTGGAGAGAAGAGGCACCTAAATGAATAAATGTAGACTCACTTTAAGCAGCAAATAACTTGCGTCCTTTTTTGCACTTAACTGTTTGCCACAGTGTTACAAAGTTCCCACATGACTTCTTGTGCTGGTACTTGTCATAACCGTGACATCAGGTGCTAAAGTGAACAATGCAGAAATTAATATAGGCAAGGAATATGAAGTCAAACAGAGAGTTGCCACTCTGGGGGGGGGGGTGATCTCTAAATTTAAATGTGAACAAACATGGGTTGCATTGATTTTCAGAACCAGCCGTCTTCTTCTCAAACTTCCAAGCATCATTTTGAAAGCTTTGCTAGATGTGCATCTGCGGGCTCACCTGATCATGTCCTTCTGAACGCGGCTTCATGGGAGGCACCACCCGCAGCCTGATGAGTCACGTACACTATGCCGGAGACTGTGCCTTGTTGGGCCCGTGGTGCAACCAGCTCCTCTGTCCATTGAGACGAGATAAAAGGGTTTACACTGGGTAATTCTCATTTTCTTTAATTCCCATTCTATTTTTAAAGTGTTTCACCATTTGGCTGTAAATTGTGCTATCAGGTCTAAATAGCACCAGGAAAGAAAGGAGTCAATTATGCTCCTCGTAGTCAGATGATGACATCACATCTCCCTCTTAAAGAGAGAGACAATGAAAGACAGAAGGAGAAAAGGAGAGTGTGAAAAAGGCTGATTGCCGCCTGCTTTAATAAAGTGACAAATAAGTATTAATCATTATTAGCGCTCATATCATCATCCAGACTATGGCCGTCACGTTTCCGCATTGTTATTGTCATGTTCAATTTATTGTAAACTGTCATTTTACTCATTGACTGGCTTTGCATCAGTTTCATCTCATGCTAATGAAAGACCTTGAGAGATAAATTGAATAAAGTAAGAAAGAGAGAATTTACTTTGAACAATAGGAGCTTTTTTCACAAAACTTTGCCATAATCTAGTTATTAAATTATAACAGCAATGGCTAGGTATGGTGTTACACAAAGCAGGGCAGTAGGTGGCAGAGTGGTTAGGGCTGCTACCTGTGAACGTGGAATTCCCAAGTTCCAATCCCATTTCTTGTGGGAGTTGATATGTGTCACGAGTGATCTGGCTGTGGTGGACCTTAGTCCTTAGTCTCCCCAAGCTGCTGATTGCCCATGGAGGAGTCCTTCCAGGCAGAAGTGTTGCAGTAAACTGCTCCACAGACATGCAGTACAGTGGGATGTGAACTGGCAAAGACAATTTGGCACATGGATTATGGAACTTGGACTATAAGATACTTCTTGTTAGGTAGATTGCTGTACAGCAACCAGACTGAGGCCAGGCTACAAACATGTTGTTCACACTGTGAGCTTCACCTGCTGCCCAGCCTTGGTGTTACAAGATAAGTATGTAGGATTTACCACGGTGTGCCTGGGCAATGGTGGTAGTTAAGGTGATGCATAGTTTGCATGTTTTTGAACAGTAGAGGAGGCACTGGCTCACACGTCATGTTTTGACCAGTGACACATTTGGTGCAGCTTGGGCTGCTGCTGACTGCTCGGGTCCACTCCCTCTGGGGCCAATGGGTCAGCCTGGCCGAGACCACAAAGAACTCCCAACAAACGGGCCTTTGAGCCTTCGGACACAGGAGCCCTCCGTCACGTTGCCACACACTGACACCAAATTCCCTTTTATCTCCCAAGTTCGGATATAGAAACAGAGCTTCACACTCTTCCTGACGAAGCACAGACACACAGAGTAGGGCGGCGGGGGCTGGGCGCAGTGGGGGTGGAAGCTGGAGCGGGCGAGAGAGAGAGAGAGAAAGAGAGAAAGGGAGACTGAGTGAAAATTCACACTTGTCAAAAGCAGTGAACACCCAGTGAGGAAGATGTGTGTCAGTCTCCAAACCGCTCCGCTTCACCCCTGTGCATCCTTGATCTCCTTAGTGACGGGACGCCACTCCACTGCGACGGGACCCGCCTGTCTCAGCACTGCTCACACTCTACACGAGACCAGAAACTCCTCGTGATGGATGAAGGTGTGCCATTTTTATTCATATGTTTTCTTAGTAGGGTAACTCATACAATGTGGTGTACATGACCACTGGGTTTGCAGGCACATGTGAATTATTCATGGGCCGTTTACTGCCAGATTGTTGTGTAGGAGCACAAGGTACCGCTCTCTGAGCTGCGTTGTAGGCCGCATTTCAACCTGGAACACAAGTGTTTGCCAGCCATACTCGCATGGCAGTTTATGCCAGTCCTCCTCCACAGGGCCACGTGTCCTGTCAGCGCAGCAGCATGTCTTCGGATCGTACTGTCTCCTCTTACACAACATCCCCAAAAACCACAAACTTCCATGGTTTTCCTCAGAATATCTGCACTTGGCACACCATTGCACACTACTGCATTGACTTCCATGTCACTGTGTCCTGTTATACGGTTCTGTACAGCAATCCCTCAATCTACAAATGTAACGTGTTCCTGAAAACCGTTTGCAAGCCAAAAATTCTTAAATAGAAAGCATAAATCACAATAATTTTAATGGCAATTATGCTTAATGGTTTGGGGGAGTAATACCGTGGGAATACAAGCTTTATTTCTACAAAGCATGTCTGACACAGCAGCGGCCACTGAGCACCACAACACACCACCCATGAAGATCTCGAACACACTGTACACCATCCGCGCCAACATTTCTCCTGCAACTCCCCACATTGGTTAAATAGCTATTTACACACATAAACAACAGCAAGGCATGTTGGGAGAGCCACATCTCTGTAATACTTGGAATGAATGACTGCATTTTGCATAAGCTCTAAGGTGGTGACGCAGAGTGTATTGAGATGCTCACTAACTAAAGTAGTAAAAGTAAGGTAAAGTAAAAACACACGTGCTTTTACAAGATACTCTCCAAATCTCTATTTCATGGAGAACTACATGGTGCCAGAAGATTACAAGCTCAACCATGGATGGTGGGGCTTTCCCATGATCTGCAACACACTGTATGTGTTGTTTCAATTATTCTTACTATTGTATTTTACTATGTCTGTGCGATCTTAATTATGGCTTAATACCAGGAGAGGGTTACTGTATTTGTAATATTTGGTTACGCACCCCCCACTATGGCTTTTGTTCCCTTTGGTGTCCTCTGTGTGTATGAGTGTGTTAAGGGGACTAGTAAGGGTTTGTGCCTACTCTCAGAAGTTGTGGTGCAGGAACAAAAGACATTGGTACCATTGAGAGGCTCGTGTGAAATTTGAGTTTGTTATTGTGGGTACATGTTTGTAAACTGAAATAGCAGCACTAAATGACACTGTTATAGCAAGTATTAGTACACTGAGGAATATTTTACAACTGTTCCACATTGTTTCTCAGCATTTCAAACTGTTGTTTTTTTAAGCCTCATAAAAACTTTTGCTCTTTCTACTCTGTTATAAGATAATATATATTACCATAGCCACTTAACCTTGAACTGTCCTGGATTGACACCGATCGGTACTGCTCTCTTTGTTCTTGTCACTTTTTCATATTGGGAGGTAGGCAGGTGTAGCATTAGGAATATGTACATATATAATTCATATATAGCATTTCATACTGCTGTGTTAAACAGTGCCACACAACCCACTGTGAAGTTCTGGTAAATTGTACACACTCTCACTGTATCATGCTGTAATTTGTGGAACAAACTTTCTTCACGGCAAAAGGGCTGCTACTTGCAACCGAGAGAAATCCTTACAACTAGTGATCCAGGAAGTTTAGCTGGCAGAGCCAGTACCTGCAGGGTACCTGCATCACACTGCCATCGGCAAGCTGGTAAAATGTTTAACTGACTGCTAACGGCTCGAGTCGGGGGATGGGGGTCAGTGGACAGCTGCGGAAATGAGATCGCTGGGCCAGTGAGTCCAGGGACCCAACACCATAACCCCACAGTCCGTCTTACCCACGTATGCACTGATTCCCATGGGGGGGCCTTTCATTTACTACAGAAACAGAGTGAATCATATAAAATGATTATTATTAGGGAGCCATTTCTTTGAAATATTCAGTCTTTAACATTTATTTGGAAAAGTTTTGTCTTGTGTTTGGTGATTGATTATATTAACTGGTGACAATGGCCTGTTTTTAATTTTTCATGTCTTTTGTATTAGCCTGTGTAAAGCACCTGCATGTTTTCAACAATCTATAAATTGCTTTGGATTTAATCTTCAGAACTTCAAATAAATAACTTAAAAAATCTGCAGTGATGTTCTTTAAGTCTTAGGTTTAATGTTAGATATGATTTTACTGATTTCACATAAATGTCTACAGTATGCTTAGCTTCTCTGCCATTGCCTAAAGTAAATGTGAGAAACATGTTGTCTTATGTCAAAGCTAAGTTTGGTGGGAAGTCACACCGTGTTCTTCGTACACCTGGATGTTGTCCCAGACGTCTCCCAGTAACGCTGTGCTCACACTAAACACCTCAGTTTCATTCCAAACAGGACCGCATCTGGCAACACCCAGCTTCCCATGAGTCCCTGCTGTGGTCACCATACCTGATCCTCTAAGTCAATTGTGACCAAAATTATAGTGTTTTTTGGGGATTTTTTACTGCTGCATATTTTTAATATGCATGCTAGATTTATTTGATTTTTTCAGATTATGTTTTTTCAAAGAACATAAACCCAAGCCACAACCCAAATGATCCTATTCCTTTTAGAAGACACGTAAAAAAGCTTTAATCTATATAAGTATGAACATGTGAAAGGGGCTCTACTTACCAAATCCAGTGGAAGTCATCATGGCCTGATCCATTTTTCAAACCAGAAGAGCTCATATTGCAGCTGTTCTGTATGCGACACGTATGTGATCTAAAGATGCGTGACTCTCCCACACTGTACTGCACCTGGGAGCTGACAGTAATGTCCTTTGAAAACAGTATGCTGGCAAATGTGACACGGGGGGTCAGACAGACAGACAGACAGACAGACAGACAGACAGATAGATAGATAGATAGATAGATGAAGAGAGGTGATATAGAAACTTTTAAGAAGATAGAATATAGAAAAATAGATGTATAGAAAAAAGGACACTGGCCAAAGCTACTGCAGCATACATAGAACACAATACTGACAGGGGACAGTGTAAAGATACTCCTAATGCCACATTTTGACAAGTTTATAAGGTTGAAATTTAAAAAGTGTGCAAATAAAGCATGCATAAATAATAAAAGCAATGCAGATGGATCAATACTATTGAAGAGCCTAACGGCCGTTGGCAGGAATGACCTCAGGTAGCTCTCCTTGGACAACCGGACAAGTATTGCTGAGACACACTGCACCTCCAGAGTGCTGCTGGGCGCCCAGCACAGGTGGTGAGACTCTCGGCAATTTAACTCAAATCGCAACTTGAAACGGCAAGTCTGTCACTGGCAGTCGAAGCACGGAGAGGGTCTGGCGACAGAGGGAGGGAGGAGTGGAGCTGTTTGGTTTGTTTGAGGAGTCTTTGAAGAGGACTCAGAGCTCCTGCTGTGCCACCGTATCTCCCCCCCTCCCCCCTGGGGGGTTCGCTCACCCAGAACACCACAAAGAGAGGTCAAAACAGCCAGCAAGTTATTTATCATCCCCCCACCACCTCCGCGGTGGGCAATCTGTTCCCCGGGGCGTATCTGTCTCTCTTGCGCTACAATGGAGTGAAACTTTGACCAGTGAACGTCTAATGGCCGCTCATCCAAAACACAGGCAGTTGGCCTTAAAAAGGCCCCGAGTCAGAAAATGTTTGTTTGACCACATGTATACATGGTTGGGGATAAAGACCTTAACATCAGATAAGTGCAACACTCAGCAAACCTGTGAAATACTCTACAGACCTGATGCTGCTGGATTCTAGATGTACTGTATGAAGCCCTTAACTTCCAGAACTTATAAAAAGTGATTTGGTTAAAAAAAACCCCTAAAGCTATTGAAACTTCAAGACTGATGGCATAATTTTCAACTTTGCTCAGAAAATTAAGGTAACACTCAAGAAAAAGTAAGTGCAGTCATTTTCATTCTACTCCTTTATTGCTTTTTGCATTGTGCCATAATTTTAGCTACTTTAAAAAGAGAAGTTTTGCATGAAAAAAGTTAGAGCAAACAAGAGATGTGTCACTTGTGTGAGATGAATAACAAACATTCGATGACAACAGTGGAAGCTTGGAGCAGGGAGCCACACGTGGAAAACACCAAGCAGCAGTATAATTGTTTTAGAGCACGTTCACTCACATAAGTGGCACATTTGCTGTTAATGCTCTACAATGGGACTATTTTCTATGGATTTCAGGATCCTTCAGGGAATAAAAGTACCCAAGCGGATTTTTCCAAGCCACTATTGGCTGCAGGGTCTATCAAACAAAAGAGGCACTGAATCAGTGGAAACAGGTAAAAAGGAATATGTGGAATGGGCATAAAGTGCATATTTGTTAAAATGTTTTTTTCATGCAAAAATTTTTTACTGCGCTATTGCTTTAGCCCCAAGTGAAAAGGACAACGAGATGCTGGACATGGAGAAATGCATCACCATTCCATTAAAAGCCAAAATAAAGTATGCAGAGGATGCATGTGTGTTCCAGTGCATTTAAATTGGAATTCCATATGTCCGAATTTTTCCTAAATAACAAAATTCTGTATCAATGCACAGTGCATTTAACTCAGACAGAACAATTTAAAACAACAACAAAGTTTCAGTGCACGGATGCCAGACTGCTCCCGTACGAAATGTACACTCACCTCGGCAACCCTACAAAACAGCTTTTCACATTGATTTTCAACCGGTCCTGGTAGACGGTGCTGGCACAACGTGGAGGTAAACACTGTGAAACACTACAAGAGAAGTCACTCCACCAAGGTGTGATGGTGCTCAGTCAGAAGGACAGCGCATTTGCAAGCGACACCGACACTGAGGTGTAAACTAGATATTGCCCTCATTCATTTATCTGGCTACACAATGTTAACTTACAGCGATTTACTGCTACAGGGTGGCAGTTTCTACAGAGTAATTTAGGGTAAGTATCTTGCTCAAGGCTACTACAGCAGGAGGTGCAACTCAAATCTTCTTCTTCTTCTTCTTCGTATTGTTATTATTATGTATTTAGTTGTGGAATTATTTTATTTAAACAAATTGATGTTAGACTAAATTTGTTCCAGTTCATCCAGCCATTCATTTAGAGTATTGTGCTTTCAGCTGTCTTTCTCAAGGGTACATCACTTCTGGACCTTGATCCTGCAACATTTCACATAAAAGTCCTTAACATGTATGCCCCCTGCTGCCCTGCTGCTTCCCAGCAGCCCCTGCTGCTTCCCTTCTGCCTCTTTGTAAGTGACAGGCCTGGGTTTGGAGCTGGAACTCCTCTGGATATGGCCCTGCTCATGAGAGAGGCGGTCGGCCTTGTCCCTAGGGCGTCAAACAGCGGCAAGATGGATCTTTAACCATCCTCTCCTGCTCAGCACTTCTCGCCTTGATAACAGCGGGGTGTCCTTTCAGTGGGGGGGGGCAGCCAAGGGACTGTAACTTCAAACCCCCCGTGCTCAGAGCCAGCAAGGGACACCGCGGCACATGGCATCTGCACACACAATTGGCAAAAACGAAGCAGCTGCCTGCTTTCCAAGTCCTTAAAGGGTCTTTGTGTGTCTGCATGTTTACCTGCCAGTTCAGTCGTTTCATACCTCATCCCTGTGCTAACCGGCATATCTGTGTATCCGCACAAGATTGCATTAGTCACTGTCTCCACACTTATGAAGCTGCTCCATAACAACAACAAGTTGTTCAGGAAAGCTCGCGGGACAGGAAAAAAATGCCACTCGACGCAATGACAAATGAAACAGGTATAATTCCGAGATTAATGACAGAGCGCTAACACTGCGATTAAGCCTCCCTCTGTAGACATTTTTCACTTTTGGCGGTGTTTCATCACAGCCTAACTTTGTGTCTCTCCATGGAGCCGGGCCCTTCTTGTTGGTCTGTTTGTTTTAATTATTTTTCAATATGCAAATGTATTTTACTTTAATTGCCGCAAAGCGAACAGTGTCCCAGGAAGACCGAGGGGAGGAAAAACTCATTATTGATTCCAGCGCCGTTTCGGAGAAAGCCATCGCCATTAGATGGAGTAACCAATCCCTCAGATACATTAGCTTCCATACAGGCCACGCGAGGGAAGTTTTAATGTTCGCTGGAGCCATCAATCAGACAGCCCAGCTGTGAGGGCGGGAGAGGCAGCCGGAACATCGGAGGCACAAGCACAGCGATCGCACCAGCAGCGACACAGATCTATGTTTCCTGCATCAGTCCTTATTGGTCTTTTGTTTTACTTTCAAATTTTGACTTTTGATTTGCTAAAAGTGTGGTGTACTGGTTAGAATTAAGGTGAGGAATTAAATTATTTTGAAACTGCAACATTCCAGCTCTAACAGAGAGTCAACCAAGGCAAAACAAAAGATGCGCGCGCGCACACACACACACACACACACACACACACACACACACACACACACACGAGTTCAGTGCATACTGGGTGGCTATTGATTTGAGTCGGTCGTGTTTGAGACCAGTTCCTGAGACTATGTCCCCAAAGCACAATGTCACGCGCCACACCAGGCCCTCACAAGACACTGTGAGTCTGAGAGACAGAGGACAGCGACGGCCTCTATGTGACCACAACCCTGCAGGGGGCCTGGTTTGCATTTCACTGTCTGCTACTTTCACTGAGGGAGATCTATTCTAGTACAAAGGTTCCCAATTGCAGATAATGCAATGTGCACAGCCATTTTGTATAAATATTTATAGAACATTTTACCTTTCAAACAACATCTCCTTACTTAACAGTAATGAAGACTTTTCAAGTGAACAGCAACATAAAAAGCACATTTAAAAGCACACAGTTTGCCCTTTTACTTCCTCCCTTTTCACGCCACCGTGTTTGTGTGTGAATTTCTGAAGGATTCATTTTGAGAGCATGAAACAGCCTCTTCACACAAGATCCAAAAAGCCCGCAAGTGAGAGGATCCTCGACGAAAGGCACCTGACCCTGTGCTATGGTGCAGCGCTGCATTACCTGGGGTTTTGCGTCCTTTCAGAGGAGGGGCAGACCTGCACTGCCAGCCGAGGCCCCACCTGCACCCACTCAAACGCAGGCAGCAGCGGTTCCTCTGGGTTTGATTCCCATTTATTTGTTAGTGTTTGTGTCCTTTGGGCTAATGCTTGCAACACTTCTGCACAGATGTATGAAGATATTTGAAGGCTTCCTCCTGACAATTCAGATCTCCACATGGGCATGTACAGTAATTCTTTTTCTTTATTCTTTGAATAAAATGTTGGACAGTGTCTCTGCTGGTAAACATAGCAAGACTTTCAGAATTCATATATATCACCTGTACACATCTTATATGTAGCAGCATTATCCAAATAAAGGCTCCAAGGGTTCCGTTGGTTCTGTTTGCCAGTTTGTGAGCTTAGCTTGGATGTATGGAAATATCTGAGGACTAATAATTACTAATAATTTAAGTCTAAACACCAACTACACACACACACACACACACACACACACACACACACACACACACACACATGCATTTTCTGTAATTGCGTTTAACCTGGTCTGGGTTGCAATGGTGTGGAGCCCACTTGAGAAACCCTGGGTGCTATATTTTTCTACAGTATATAAATACCTGAATATGGTGAAAGGTGCTATACGGTTTCTACATAAAAGACATACTGATCTCTCTGTCTGTCCTTCTTTGTGTTTTTAACTCCCTTTCAGCAGAGGATATGAAACACTGCAACGAAGAAAGCATGAGAGAAGGAGAGAGGGAGGAGAAAAACTCACCTCTTTTTCAAAGTCATCCCGGTAATCCATCTTGACGAGACCAAGGAGCCATCAACCACCCCCCCTTCCCCGTAGCCCCTCTCCTCTCGCCGTCTCCTCCACTGACAGGCACGTTTTGCCTACCACTTCCACTAGCCCGCTGGCCCCACCCCCTCCTCCGGCTGCTGATCAGAGAGACAGTTCTCCCCAGGCCTGGCTCCTGGGCCTCCAGTTCAGGGCCCCACTCAGCTCTCCATCATCCTGGCATAATGGAAGGAGTCAGGTGTGCTGGCGGTGAACATAGCGCAGGGTCTGTCAGGGGAGTCTGACCGGGAAGGCGTCTGCTCTTTTCAAGCACAAATACAGTAAGATAGACAACACATGATGCAGTTGTCAAGTCCCTGTTCCCCTGTGTCTTTGCCATTTGTTGCTTGGTATGACTGGCTTCTCTTTTTTGGACTTGAGCTCAGACACACAAGTTAGGTGGTGTGCGGTTCATGGGGTGTGTACAGGTGCAGCACTCTGTATTTTCATGAACACATGTAACTGAATGTACTCTGTGTCTGCACACGTATAAGAAGCTTTGTTTAGGAAAGTTCTTATGGGGCTGGTACGGCAGGAGAGTGGGTAGTGCTGGTGCCTCACAGCACCTCGACTGTGCAGCTGAGTGCAGGTTTGAGTCTGGCTCAGTTTGTATAGAGTTTCCAAGTTCTAAGCCGGTTTCCTCCTACAATCCAAAGACATGTGTTTCACGTGGGTTGGTGAATAAGTTGCCCGCAGTGTGTGAATGAGTGTGTTCCATTGTTGTGTTATACAAACAGGTGAATGACTGTAGGGAGCGCAGTGTCTAATACTTTAAGTCACCTTGGATGAAGGTGTCAGCTGAACACTAGATAATAATCACTGTATGCTGCAATGGATGAAAGTGTCTGCTAAATTAGTACATGTATAATAAAACATCTGATAAAGACTGTACACGGCCCTATGCAGAATATAATTACAGTCCAAGGAATCTTCAGAAGAAGGCAGCCTCGGCACTACAGCCAGTGAGGAGGGCTGCGGCGCTTGACCGAAGGGAAAGAGGTAGCAAAAGTGTCTCTGTGCACAGCCTGGCAATGGCGTGTGCCAGCAGGTCTCACTCACTTTCTCACTGACTAACCCGGCACTCCTCACCTCACTGAGTCACAGTGCAACTGACTGAGGTGCACACCCACCTCCAGTGGCAGTTGCAGCACAAACCTCCCTACATTTACATTCATCTGATGCTTTTCTTCAAAGAAACATACAGTGTTAAACTACTTATAATGCAGAAGGACACTTTTACTGTTGCAGTTTAGCGCATCTTGGTCTGGTGTGGGAACTACACTGTTTCAGACTGGACAGCTCTGCAGGGGGTAGAAGGTGAAGACTGTCCCAGTCCCTCACTACCCACCATCTAGGCCACCTACAACAAGCGGTGTGTCAGGAGAGCTCACAACGTAACCGTGGAGCACGCCCACTGTCTCCACTCTTTGTTTTCACCACTGCTGTCCAGGAGACACTATCGCACCTTGAGGGCCAAAACCACCAGGCTCAGGAACAGCTTCCTACCACATTCTGTCAGGCTGTTGAACTCTGTCATCTCAGACCCCATCACCTCCACCACCACTGACATCCACCATATGTGTGTGTATTTGCATGTTTTGTTTATGTTTTGCTAATGTGTATGTATGCATCTATACACATTAAAGTATGTTTCTGCATATATTTATTATCTGCCTATCTATATTTGTTTTATTCATTCTCTAAATTTTCTTCCCCCCCTGTTCTGTGTACTGTGGACCCAAAGATTTTCATTTTGTGCTCCCTTGTATACTTGCTGTATGACAATAAAAAATTCTCAATAAGTATGTTCCTCAAAGGTACTACAGCAGGAGGTGGCATTCAAACAAAGGTCTTTCAGATCCAAAGGCAACAGCTATAGCCACTGCACCACCTCCTGCCCCCATGTCCTGATTCCTTTTGCTGACATTAGTATACAAGCAGTAAATTACAGAACCCATCTGGTTTACTTGATACCATATTATATTAAGCTATTTACAATGACTTATCCATGTATACAGCAGGGTAATTTTTACTGCATCAGTTGAGGGTGAGCAGGAGGTGGGATTTAAACTTATGCCCTTCAAATCAAAGGCCACAGCTTTTACCACTAACCTGTCTCCTGCCTGTTAGAAACCGTCCCTTGGAGACAGTGAAATTAGAAATTAAGAAGAAGCAGCAGGAGATGCATGTATGCTGGAGGGTGGCAATTCAGAGAGGGTACAGCCAGGGGACAAACTGTGCGTGGGAGGTGTTGGGTGGAGGTGTATGCTACCTTAACTCTTGTCTTCTGCACTGGAGAGTCAGGAAGATCATGTGAGTGAAGGGCTCTGGTTGGACCCTTTCAGTAATGGAGAGGTGATGCTGGGCTCAGCTAGGGGCTGCCTCCAATCCCCAGGTTCTTCATGCATGGACTGGGACTCCTGGGAAAGGTCATCGGCAGGGTGGTATATTTTAGAAAACCTCCTTCCAGCATTATTGCAACTTTGTTTTGCATATATTTTGCATATATTTACATCTCTCATGCCTTTGGGAAAGTGTATTTCTCTACAGTTCATGAAGGAAAACTTGAAGCAGTTCAAATCATGTATGTCACTCTGATCCACTGGCTCACTTCTCATTTGCCCAGACGAACCTGCTGGCACCCACTGCACTGGAGGAGGTGCTCGCCAAGGCCCACACGATGAATAGGATTGGAGTAAATGTGCTGCTTTGGCACGGGGCTCCAAGCAAGAAGGTGACCACAGTAATCTGTGCTAATGCCTCTTGGTGTAGGAGCAGCCCCACATTGCTTCCTTCATTAATGCCCTTCCATTCCCCACACGTCACGGGCACCCAGCCACCTACATTGGCTTCCCAGGGTCTTGGTCCACTCTGGAAGGTAAAAGTATAAATACTGAAAAATAGTTTTTACTGTAGTGTACCTAAGATTGTGAGTCACCTTGAATAAGTGTGTCAGCTATAAATACTAGTTAGTGGTCCCTGTATGTTGCTTGCAGATGAAAAGAATATGCTTGTAGATGTAAATGCACTAAATAAACGCACAGAATATAGGAAATATTGTCGAATACTATTGACTGCAGCTGGTGAGAAAGAGGGGGATGCTGTAAAATGAAGAAGGCGCTGTTAGATGTACTGGATGCCACAAAATGAAACGTAAAATATGAGTACAGTGGAACACAGCAAATAAAGAGGAACATAGCAGATGCTGAAAAATGCTTCATCAGACACTGCAGAAAACATCTGATGCTGTAGCGTGCAGAATGGTGGCGCATTCTGTGGGTACTTGTAGCACACAGCAGATGATGCAGAAATTGGAAGATGCTGAAGAAGGTATGGGATGCTGTAGAATGTAACTTTTGCCATAGGACACTTGGATGCAGCAGAATGTAGCAGATGCCGTGTTGTGCACTGAGGGGGACGTGGGTCCTGCCGGGTGGCCGAGTCACCGTGGAAAGGCCTAGAGCAGGGAGCTGCCAGCTGGCTGTGGAAGTGAATGCAGGGTGGGGTGGAGGGGGCCCCAGTGGAGGCTGAGCTGGCAAGGGGCGCACTGCTCGTAGGCTAACTGGTGGCTTCTGGCACACTGCCTGCCTCTCGCCCCCAAGCGGGAAATGTTCCCTTAGGGGGCAATAGGCCTCAGCCGGCCACAGCGTGATTCTCTCCTGTCAACCCCACAACCTTATGTGGGAATGGCATTGTGCCATGTGGAGGTGGTGGCGATGGTGGTGGGGGGACATGTGGGGAATGTGTATGTGGTGCAAGAGGCATGTGTGTTTGTTTCCCACAAAACAGAGCTGTTACAGCTGGGCTCTGATGAATCCCACCCCTGTAAGCCCCCTGGAACCTGTGGCCTCCTGAAAGGCTCACTTGAAAACCCTATAACAGCACCAACACTGAAAATGCAATGGAAACAAAAAGGTGCAACAAATTTCAAAAACATGCACCCACTGAACTGATGCTTCATCTAACACAACTTACAGTTATATACCCATTTATGCAGTTGGGAAAGTTTTACTGTATCTGTTTAGGAGAAGTACCTCGCTCAGGGGTGCTACAGTAAGAGCTGAGATTCAAACCTAGGCCCTTCAAGTCCAAAGACAGCTGCTCTATCCACTCCACTGAATGCTTCCTTTCAACGTCTCCAACCTGGAGGAACAAAAAAGCCTTTTCTCAGTAACTAAATGGAGACGTAACATAAACAGCATGCAGTATTTATCTAAAGAAAATACCCGCTTTAGTGATTTATAAGAAAAATCAATATATCATCAATAAATACTGTGCATTATATGTACATGCTTTATCTGCCTGTAAGTGAGCACACTGTAAGAGACATGCGGCCAGACACACAGGTAAAACCCAGTGGTATGAGAATCTTCCCTGTAAAATCCTCATACCCAAGGCTGGAGGCAACATGAACGATCTCCCTTACCATGGGGTCAGCAGTCCCTCCCACCGGTGCCTTGTCCTTGATCCGGGCAGCCCGGGGTGCGTTAATGGGGAACCTGCCCCATCTCCTATGAAATTAGCGGGAGATAAAGGACGGGAATGAGGGGCTTAGGAAGGTGCCCCATGGGTTCTGGCACGGCGGGGATATCACGGAGCACTGCACACGGGGGAATCGGGGGTGGGCCGTCCTTCACATTGACACTCACCTCGTCCCCCACCCCAGGGTCCCAGTGCTGAAATGGAGAGCACTGCTCGGCCTATTTCTAGTGCCACCTTAAAAGCGAGGGGTATTAGCGGCTAAGCCCAGCAAATGGAGCCATCGTTCCAAGTCCCCGTCCTTTAACAGTTGCTGGCAACTAAATGCGCCGGATTGTTCCGGATTATTTCTGCTCATTAAAATGCACACCGATGGTTCCTACAAGCCCTGGCTGCTGTGACTGTGACTGGGTGTGTATGTCTGTGTCTGTACAGTTATACCCTCAAGACACCTGATTCTCCCCCAGAGCTCTGACCACTGAACATAGACGGCATCAATGAAAAGGACAAGAAGGACAGAGTACTAGCAGCCCAAAGTGACAAGTACAGGGTTCGTTTGACCTTTGACCTATACGTCAGCACTAATGATTTTTTCATCAGTTCTGCTCCCTCTTTTCATTCCACCCTTTCTTCCTCTATCCTTGTATCAGCTCCTTTCCCTCTTTCACTCCTTGCCCAGCTCGCTTTTCGTCGTCCTTTCCTCACCCCCGTGCCTGTCAGCTGTGGCTGCTGACGCCGGACAGTTGAAAGTCCGTCACAGCTCACCGCAGACGAAACAGCCCCGCCATGCCGAGAATATCCTCTACCTTTGTGCCTGGCCCCATCCAACCACAAGAATGGGGGGGGTGGGTGGGGGGCGGGCAGGCGATCCCCATTCTGGTCACATCCCTGGCCTGCTCTCCGGCTGACAGCGTCACCCACCTCTGTCCTTCACATTTCCATTTCAAACTGCCACTACCGTTCATCAATTATTCACCAGCCCCAGGCCACAGCTGAAGATGTCTGATCTGGCTTCCCAAGGTACGCGCCCCTGTTCCCCACTCTCTCCTGCACCACACTGCCCCCCCCCACTTACTCCTCCCGCCACCCTTCCTGGGGCAGAAGGAGGCTCCCCTGGTCTTTGTGTTTGTCACCAGGTGCAGTTCCAGGAAACAAAGACATGGTGATGCTCTGGGACCTTCCTTTTCAGGTGGAAATGGGACATTTTTACGACGCTCATTTTTTGTTATTTTCACATTTGTAGTGTTTCCCCTTTCATTCCTGCATGCAAAAGATGGCTCCTAAAGCCAATATATCATTTCCTTGTTCCATATCAATGACATAGCCCAGAAAAAGAGATACACAGATTATAAAAGTAGAGGTGTCACACAGATAGATGGGTACCATGTATAAACAACCTTGTAAGTCTAAATGTTACACCTTTGGTTTGGGGAGTGTTAAGTAAATAAAAGTGTTTTTTTCCAGCTACCCAGAGTGTAGAACAGGAGTTTGGACTCTAGGGGGACAAAAGGCCCATTTAGGCACACCTTGAACAGATGAACCTACCATTGCTGTACACCAGTGAGATATAGATTTTATTATATTAACCTAATTATAATAAGCAAAGGTGAACCATTGCAGGGGCCATTCCTTACATACAAGATCTACGGAAGAGCAATATTTCATGGCAGCACATTACATTTAACTTAGGTCACTTTTTTGACAGAATACAGTCATGACTTATCAATACAGTATGTACAAAATGTCTCAAGAGTATTTATTAACATTGATTAAGATTAACTGCTCTTACAGTAACTAACAATAATAAATCATTCTGTATAAATATGGATTTCAAAGTGCTTTAATTTTGACAGTTTCCTAGCAGGTTAGCATGGAGTCATTACCTGGAGTTCTTTACACATCAGTTGTGAGTTCTCTTTCCAACATGCAGGTTCCAGTCCCTTGTGTTATTTGTGCAGACTGACCGGTGGCTGCTGGCACTCCTGTTTATTCCTGGCAAAAATGAGACACAGATTCAGATTAGTGGCATTATGAACCTGGCATGGCAGCGTTTGTCTCCCACCGCCAGTACGGCTCAGCCTGGCTTGTCCCGAGAGAAAGCAATTATGTGCATCAAACTGTGATAAAAACAGAACAAATAATCAATTTCTCTCGCATACCTGTTCCAACAAGCTGCACAAAGGCGGACTTTTATTGCCGAGCTCTGGGTAGAAGGCGCTGTGGTGCAGCTGGCTTACTGGATCTGAAGTGAAATCCACAGTAATGCCCTGGCTGATGTTTTTGCCGAAATGGAACACGGGTACACCAGGAAGAGAGGCCCAGGTGGCCCTCGCAAATAAAAAGTCATCACGGGCTCTGTAATGCTGCTACATTTCCAGCTGAACCTTTTGAACAAATATTTGCATTAGCAGGCAAAACAGGGAGGAGGAGAAGCAGGTACATCAGTTCAGAGGGGGTCCTGTCAGTGGCACTCATGGTAGACAGTGTGCGGATGGGTGGAGGTGTTCTGCATATTGCTCAACAATTCACGATGAACAATGGACAATGAATTAAAACTACACAGCACTCCCAATGCTCCTACATAGACAGCTGAGGACCCTGGGGACATTCATGTATAAGTGTTTATAATTAACTACAATTTTTATTTCATATAGACTATTTCTCTGTTTGGTGAGAAGGAGCCTTGACTCTGAGGATTGCAAGAGAACCCACGTGAGCTGGTAATGTGTGACCTGAAGGGGGCACTGCCACAGAACCTCCTAGTGTAGTGAAACTTGGTCAGAGATAGACTGGCATCTCACCAGGGTGTACCTGGGATCAAGCCCTATGTTTTGGAATAGATTGAGTACCGCTGTGACCCCGCACTGGACAAGCAGTTATTGATATTACATGGATGAAAGGATGGATGAATGTTTTATATCTGAATTCGAAGAGAAAGAACGCAGCCGTGTGTTTGTGAAATGCAGAAGGTCATTGGTGACGCAGTCCTCCCCAGTGATGACACCCCTCGTTTCTGCCCAGACGAGGTGGGCACGCAGGGAACAGCAATGAAGAGTCAGGAGGAGAGACAGAGATGGGAGTCTGAAGGTGCTGGAGGCCTCATCAAATGTCTGGAGTGTTTGGAGGGAGGTGTCCGATCCGACAAAAGATGCCTGTGTTCGAAAACACCACATGGGTTTTGCCAAACTCAGATGCTATGGATGAATCATCAAATTGGATTTTTAGGAGGAACGGGTGGCAGCAAGTGCTAAAATATGTGTGCGCATATGTCCCAGCATGCATTGCCGCAGAGAAACTGTTCTGCTGCTCAGAGCCACAATAATCTGCTGTTTATCGTGAGGCGAAGAGAATGCCGCACCCTACGCTTCAATTAAATAATAGAATGAGATGTCACATTGTGTTTAATGACAAATCCAACCAACATCTCTATTAACAGACCCCCTTCTGACGCTAATCAACGGTTTGATTATTCTTCTAATTACCCCAAAAATGCTTGATCATAGAGAACTTACAGCTAGTATTTTGCCACTGTTGAGTTCAAGCAGATTCTAGTTGCAAGTGTGTTCCTGCAGCACTACCAGAGAGCTCTGGAGTTCAACCCTTTGACCATATCTAAGATGAACACTTTCCCATGATGGTGAACGCTGGGTAATATGCTAATTTCACCTGTGGGGAACATGCAGTGTACTTTAGGTGATCTCATGCTGAACATGTTGCATTCTGCACAGTGCCATATGTTCTTCTCCCATATTTCTCATTTTGACAGCACGAGTTTTCACTGTTTTCAACTTACGGCAGGTGTTTCCTCCTCTGAACTCTGCTGGGCAGCAGCAACTCGGCTCCCATCGATCAGTAGCGTCTGCACGCCGCGTCTTCTGTGGAGTGGGTGTGGAGGGGCCAAAGCAATAAATGGGAAGGGGTGAAAAGGTCATAGAAACAACTCTAATAAATGGGGGCCTGCAGTTTTAATACAATTTTCAGCCGTCCTATGTGCATGAAAAAGAGCAGAAATTGTCATCAGCACACAATAGCCAACAATTGAAGGCAGTGGCTAGATATTTAAAGTTTGTCTGACGGCTGATTGGGTCAATTCTCAGCACTCGTATTGGAAAACATTACATTATAAATGCCCTCCATTGACCTAATACATCAGGCAGCTCCGTTTAGTGTCACATAACCATCCCAGCGAGCAACCTGCAAGGTCCTGCACTGTTTCCAGCATCCAGTTTTATGCTCTTAATGTAAATGTATCTAGGAGCACTCAGTTACAGTTTTTGACCTGAAGAGGTAAAATGCTCTTGTCTGTGGAGTGTAAGAGCAGGGAGGTAAAATAACTTTTGGACAACACCCCTGGAACAGCCTTGCGTTACTAATTAAACTAAAACATTCACCTTCCCTATAAGAATGGCAATGGAGAGCTAATTAACAGCGAATATCTGCTGCATTTTTTTACACGTTCACTTTAGATGGCAGGATGGAGCAAGAGCCAAACTGTGAATTAAAAAGGACTGTTGGAATGTGTGGGTCCTGGGGGGGCCTGCTGGACGGGGTCCGCTGGCCACGGCTACCGTGTCTGGTCGACGCTGTGTAATAGAGCGGTCTGATGTCCTCTCTAGTGGCCCCAGCTCAGCAGTGGTGGAGGAACCTGACAACGCAGCCTGGCACGCATCGGCACAGCTTGGCACAGATGGCCATAGCTTGGCACAGGCGGGCCTCAGTGGCTGGCGTGGGCCCAGGCTCCCGTGCGCGACCGCCACTATACTCCGCTGGCACCCGCGTCCCACCCACAGGTGGATGAGGTAACGTGAGCCGCTTTGTCCACACGGGACTCGAAGCTGGACATCCGTTCGACCCATCCACACCAGCACAGCCGTTGTGTGCAGTCCCAAGATTTTGTGGGTGGGAGGATTTCTTTGGTTGATGTGGGGGGTGGGGGTGGGGATGTTTCAGCTCAAATAGCAGCCCTTGCTGCTCTCGCCTGGCATCCCACAGCCCTCGATGTGAGACACTGCCGGAATGAACGCCACCGAGCGCCAGATTGTCCTGGCAGAGCCCATCAGTCAACAGGAAACGACGCCCCGCTCCTCACACCAAGAACAGGTGTTGTTTTCACTCGCATTTTCTGTTATTGTTATTATTATTTTTTAACAATTTGTCTTTAAGAGTATAGCCCCAAAGAAGGGTGTGAAATATTACACGTTCCAATTTATACTTCTCTCCCTGACATTGAGCACAATCTGTTAATTGACAAAGGAGAACTATTAAAAATAATCCACTAAGTTCTGTGACTGCAGTGCTGCCTTGTAAATCTTCATTTAATAACCAGCCTTTTAATGACTAATATCAGTACCATTTAATCCATTTGTCCATCCATCATCTTTAACCACTTGTCCTGGTCATGGTTTCAGTAGTCTACCCTGTATCCTGGAATCACTGGGTGTTGGGCCTACCATAGGACACTGGTCCATTGCAGGGTTGCCATTTAATCTATAAATTAAAAAAACAAAACTTTTCACTAATTGGTTGTAAAGATACAACAGATCCCAAAAGAGAATAAAAAGTACATTTTTACCAGGGGTGGCACAGTAGCTCAGGAGGTAACACTGCTGCCTTGTAGCTCCTTAGGGGGTGCTGATGGCTGGGTTTTCCTACAAGTTCTCCAGTTTCCCCCAAAGTCCACAGACAAGTGTTTCAGGTGACCTAGTGACTGAATTGGCTGTGGTGTGTGAATATGTGTTACACAGGGAGATTAATGTAGCATATTTACTATTTCAAGCTGCTTTACACAAATACGTTGACTAAAAAACGGTTCATAATCTTTATATGGTGTGTCAGTTAAAGCTAAGTTCCGCCCTTTTTGACTAGTCTGTCCAATACTGTTCTTTAGATTTGACAAGGCGTTAACACTCATTCTTTGTTTCAGTTGACACACACCAACAAGGACAGTTCTGGATTTCATGCTCTTCGCCCAAGTCTGACCTAATACTCCACCCTGACTGCTGCTGGGTCCTCCGGCACATGGTGCTCAGTTAAGGACGAGAGATCAGGACATGGCGCCACACTATGGTATCAGTGGTTGTCTATGTCTCCTCATCCAGTGTAGCTGCAGTGGCATTTAGTGTATTTTTCCCCCAAAGTTGCGAAAAGGCAAACTCCAAACAGGCCCCCCAACGTGACTTTGAGACTGTGGAACACAAACAAGCACTGAGATAATGACAAACACAGCTCTGCCTCATGCGTGTCTCCACCAGACGCGTCAGCCGCGTTGCATTGGAGGGTTAAATAAACGATTCTGGATGATCAGGAGCATTAAAAGACAGTGGAACCCCTCCCAGTGAGCAGCTGTTGTAGACCCCCTCCCGTACACACACCAGCAGGCCAGTTTAAAGCTCAATTGTGCATTTTGCAGATAAAGTGGCAAAACTACTGGAGGCTGTTTTGTGAGCCGCTGTCACCATGGAAACAGCGGATTCAAGATCGGGTTCTCCATTACCACTTAATTTTGGCTTCCTAATTGCATTCCATAGAATCTGTGGTGACAATATCTGCCGTGCAGGAAAAAGGGAATAGCCCCTCACCCCACCACAAAAATAAATAAATAAATAAATACATACATACATAAACAAACAAACAAACAAACAAACAAACCAACCAACCACCCACGCACGCACACGCACACACACAAATCACAATCTGGGCTCTTTTGACTCTTTTGAATCAGTTGCTTGTTCCAAACTACCAGCCTCAAAAACACAGCATGATTAAAAAATACCAAAATGTTTGCATTTTAATTGCATTGTTTTTAGTTTTTTTGCCGTTTCAAAATCCTTATAAGTTGGAGACTGCAGAACTGGAGATTCCACCCAATAATTTATGCCTTGCTGTTACAGTTTGTATTAGACAGTTTATGTATATCTCTGTATGCAGTAGAATAATTTAAAAAAACATGATCCAGTGAGTTTGTGCCTTTTGTGTATGTAGAAGTACAGAGCTTTCTGTGTGTGTGTGTGTGTGTGTGTGTGTGTGTGTGTGTGTGTGTTCAGCAGCTGTCCCTTTGAGCTGCAGCAGCACACAGCCCTGGAAGAACGCCTCCCCACAATGCCTTTCTTCTGTGTTTTTTTTGCAGTCCCTTGGGGGCTGATTTGATTGGCAGCTGTTGGGTGAGTGTTGTCCCACAGGCCTGGCAGTGTGTGACCTGGCAGCATCGCGCTCGAGTGGCGGGACAAAAAGCCTCTCGAGACCCCTGCCTGTACGACTGCAGCGTCAGGCCAGAACACATTCAACAGCAACGCGAACACACAGATTTCACCTGAACAATTGTTGGTTTCCAGCACAAGCTCAGCATCAGCAACGTAACTTTTGGATTTGGATGTCCGTCACAACCATGACTCATATGCAGCAAGGTGGACGCACGTGTAGAGCACCGGTTTTTCCAGGTGTGGGCGTGCTCCCCTTGCTAAGCTGCGACCGCTGGGAATGTGTTAAGATTTGGGGTAGTTAAGGGGAAAATCCTGCATGATCTTTTGACTTCTGGACCCCTCTCTCCTTAGCAACCGTTACCCAGGCACCCAGCCACCCCCACCCACCCCCGGCTTCATTCAGGCCTGGCTGACCTCCAGCTCTTGGGGCTGACCTCCCTGGCTGCTCCGACACCTCCCGCCCCACTCTCACTGACCCCCGATGGGCCGCTCGCTTGTGTGCCTTCTGCCATTTTTCTCCCTTCTGCTTTTTGTTTCCTTTCTTCAGCCGTCTCTGCTGCTGCCACAATTTATATGGTTGTCAGGGACCCCAGACCCCCGACCCCATTGTTGGGGATTATCCGCTAGTGACCCTGCGGCCCGACTTGGGCGTACTCCCCCATTGTCGTCTCATTAGGCCTAGGCCACAGAGGAGAAAGGGCCTGCTCTGTTCCCATGGGCCCCTCCACTGGGTTCTGGGGGGGGCAGCCAGCCTGGGGAGAGGCATGAGGTAATGTTTACAGAACCCAGTGGCCCCCAATTAAAACTGGAGGAATTAAAGAGCAAGTGCACACCCTGCACGCACACAGGACACCCTTGTGGAATCCCCTGTGTGTGATATTACTACTGTGAAATGCAAAAAGAAAAAGGGAAGCTTAAATGTGTGGGGAATTTAAAGGGGCTTTTAGCTAGGAGAACAGCAGAGTAAGAGCGGGTGAACACACACAGAAACGTGGGATTTCATGTCGCGAGCAGTGCAGGGAGGTGGGAACAATGACGTTCTGCAGTGATGTCACACATGAACTATGCGGTTCAATAAGTGAATGGGACAACTTTGTTCTTGGAATTTCCTAGCGGTAATGGGAGGTCCCACGAAGCAAAACTACACATTTACCTAGAGAAGATGCTTTTCTCCGAAGTGACTGACAGTGACATACCAAGTTTTACAGCTGTGCATTTTTTACAAGGACAGTTTATGCAGGTGAGAAACGAAAGGTCCAAAGGCAGTAGTTGTAACCACTAACAGTGGTTCCAGTGCACATACACATCTCTGTATAACATAAGCATTTCATCAAAGCTCAATATTTTCTTTTCTTACTCTTGTTTCATTTATCCTTACATACGTTGGAAATCAGAACTATGCAAAACCTTATGGAAACATCAGCTTTTGCTGATGAAAAAACTGAAATCAAAACACATCATCCCAGAATTTATTTTACCTTTAATAACGCCCTGCAACCCCAAGTATTTAATTGGTTTTTGAAACAGGATTCCCACAACTTCCGGTTCAGTGTGACATTCTGGACTAGTGCATGTACATATTTGGCTAAAGCATTTTGACAAAGCAATTTACTGCGTTAAGCTGCTTACATTGATTTACCAATTGATACAGCAGGGTGTGTTTTACTGTCTTTGTTCAGGGTAAATATCTTGATCAAATACACTACAGCTGGACACGGGATTCAAACCCAAGTCTTTTGAGGGGAACACGGCAGCTTTAAGTGCTGCCTCACCTGCATACCTGTGCTTTCCCACCACACAGTTAAGCTTGTCTTTGTTCATGCCACATTTCAGCTACAGCAATTATTGAAGCGTTTTCCCATGGCGTCCCTGGCTCCTGGACTTGATACACATCTGCAAAGACCACAGCATCTGCTGCCATCCCACCCCCTCCAAAGTCCAAAAAAGGCAACAACATCTGCCTCCACCCCAGCACCACACGGTGACACTTTCTCACCCCTGTCAATAAGCTTTCATCAAGACCTGCAGATGTACAGGAGAAATCAACACAGGGGGTTGGAGGAACACTAATCAGTCCAGAGTCCACCTCTGAACTGGGGCTTTTCCTGGTACAACACATTGTGGCTCCCAGTTATCCCAGCAGCTCCTGCTCAGGGCTGAATCCGCGGCTCTTTCCCACAGGTCCCTGCGATCGATATAGAAAGCCGCTGGAGGAATGATTTATCCGGCTGGCTACAGGCACTGTCACCAAGAGAAATTGTAAAAGATCAATTTACATGACCCCGGCACGGGAAAGTTATTGATATAACACGGGTGATCAGCTCCTGTCCCAGCCTTCGACTCTGGCTCTTTCCTAGGACGCACCCCTCCCCGCTGGCATGCCATTAAGGAAGGGGGCGACTCTCTGGCTTTATCGAATGAGGCAGAGGCCACGGACCCTGCTGACCCTAAAGCAGATGCAGCGCTAACCAGAGCCAGCGCTGCATATATCCTGGGCAGTGAGGCCTGGCCCTGCGTTCTGTTTGGATTTTGCACTCTCATAATTGCTGAGCCAAGATCTTCGCGCTCAAACCCCTGTAAAAGAAATGCGCCCTTTTTAGCCTCTGTCTTGGCCCTCGTCTACATTTCGGGTGGTTACCCCAGGCCCTGCTGGTCAGGGAGTGCGGTGCTTGCTCCACACAGGAAACTGTGGGAGGAAGGGGTTTGCCTTAAAAATAAAAGCATATGTGAAGAACAGTAATGTGTCTGTGTGCAGCTGTGGAAACTTTTCGAACCATGTCTTCTCTTGGGTCTGGATGAGGCGACAAAACTGCCGTAGACACCTCCAGGACCTAACACAGCATCTGACTCACTCTCTGTCAATATACACCCAGAAAAACTAAAGCATGTCTTTTGCTGTACTCTGAGTTGGACTGGACTGTGGCACAGCAGGTAGTGCTGCCTGGTCTGCACTTGGATGTAGGTTCAAGTCTGACTCAGTTTGTGTGGTGTTTGCATCTTCTCCCTGGGGATTTCCTCTTGTGGATCAAAGACACGTGTTTCGGGTGAATTTGTGAATGTGGTGTTCAGTGTGTGTGTGAAAGGGTGTATGTGATAGATTGGTGTACCATGTCTGGCCTAACACCCTGTACTCCTAATAATTTCTTGTACACCTTCATTTTGGTTATATACCAAGGAACTAAACCAGTAAAGAACAACCTCAAAGCAACAAACAGGCAGCCAATCAAATGTCAACTCTTACATTCCACCCTAAACCAAGTCCTCCCAGGTCTTACTAAGTGGAACTGTTCGTCCGCTTCCTAAGGTTCACTCACCTGGATTGGGACACTGGGCCACAGTGGTGGACGTTCTCACTTGGGCTAATTCATGTAGGAGTCATGAGGAGAAGCTGCAGTCACACAGCTCATGACACACATTTCAGTGGGGAATCAACAACCTGACCATGTAGTGTTCACATACCAGCATAACATGGGCTTTAAAGTGAAATGCTGACATTCTGGGATCTAATCACTATGAAGGGATTTTCTTTTTTCCACAACTGAGGCAAAGTTACAGGGCACACAATATGAGGCAGCCACCCAGTTAATAATGTAATCTTAAATTGCAGTTTAATTACAGCCTCTTAGTCGCTGCAAATGCCCTGTAATTCAATCACCGTCTCTTGAACCTGGCACGACTGAAAAGCTTTATCTTTGGTTTTTAGTTCATCTGCAGCCTCCGCAAATTAATCACCTCATCCATTAGTCGGCTTGGTCGCCATGTGGAGCTCTCCGCACCAAGAGCCGCGACAAATGACCCACAGCCGTCGTCCTGCCGAGGAGTGTCCCGCAGCCCGCAGAACTGGGATCATGGGGGCTCCAAGCACGATTCCTACAGAGATCCCAGAAATCAGAAGAAGTGAGGAGTTGGCTGCCATCGGTGACATCCACCCTCTAACCCCATTACCTGGCATGGAGGCCATGCAAACACTCTGATGCAGCCACTCATTCTGGATTTGTGACCTTGAAAGGAGGCTTCTCGTGGATATCATTTTGCTGGGGCAAATTTACTGTTCCCTGCTCCCATTTCATCCCACTCTCCATCACTCGATTTGTCAGAGGGTTTGAAGAAGGAGGGTATTTTTCTTACTGACATTGACTCTTTGGTGGATGAGGGACCTTTGTGAACAAAGTTAGATATGGGAAGAGCAGCAAATGAACAGGCAGAAGGAATAAGCTCCACACCATCAATGCTCTTACTGCCCCTGGATTAAACTGCACATGTCATAGACAGTTTGGATCTGTTGGTCTGACTGGTCAGAATGCTGCTATGTACATCTAACCTTCTTCTTCCTGCACTGGCTTCCTGTCACTACTCTATCAAGTTCAAGACTATGGTTATGGCCTACAAGATGGGCAAAGTTCAACATCTGCTAAACGAATGAAGAAATAAATGTAAACGTAATAGTAAAGGAACAGGCAGGTCACAGGAGCCGTCAAGTCTGTACTTCTCACTATGGAAGGTCCAGACCTGCTTTACCTTCACACCACTGGGGTGAAGAGTGGTGAACAAAATGAGAAACTGAACTGAACTAATGGGGACAGTGAAGTTTGAGAGAGAAGTGGGTTTAAGGTTTGTACCAGCCAGCAAATGCACTTTATTTGGCATTGCGCAGTGAGCTTTGGCCATGACTCTAAAGACGAGGTGTGAAAATAAGCTTTCAACATGACACAGCCTCGGAGACATTCTGTCTGAAGTCCTCACGTTGCGCACGAAGATTCAAAAGAGTGTCTTGGTCCTTTCTAAAATGGGCCCAAACAGTAAAAAAAAAAACAAAATGTGAAAAACAGAGTGGGGTCGGGCCACCGTTACAAGAAATAACAGGTGTAACATTGTTGGGGTTTAATATTCCAGCCCGTCTGCACTGTGCTCAGGCCAGAAGGCTTGTGAAAGGCTTCTTTATTGTGTCTCCACAGCCTGAGGGCAGGAGAAGCAGCGCTCTTCTCCACGCCCTAACACAATGGCCGTCAGAGTGATTTACCCAGAGCTTGTCAGGATAATCCGCCGCCGCGTGTGAGGAGCTGCGCTCGGGGACGCGTTTGAGTGGCAGCTGACACCTGCCAGCCATCGGCGGGATTAAACGCTGGGGTTCTGCACCCGGGCCAGGGTGTCAGCGACTCCGAAAGGAGGATCACTTAGCGCTCACAGCTGCCTGCTCCCCCGCAAATCAGAGGCAGCGCTGCATCACACAAAGACACACACTGTAATGCACAGCCCCACCACTGTACGGCCAAACACAAACACACTGTCTATACAGACACACTGTTATTACGATTGTCTGCACGATGTGCACTGTATGATACGAAAGGCTATATATCTTAGTTACATCTTTATTAAAATCGAGCAACTGCTTATTTTTTTAGTAGGAATGTGTCAAAAGGAAGCTCAAAAGAGGTCAAGAATTCAAGATTCACAGTGTGGTTACTGTGAGATTGATTTATACTGGGTTAAATAAAATTATGATTGTGTGCTGCTACGCTGTGTGCTTAAAAAAAACATAACGGTAAACAGAAGTTAGCGCTGGCTGGAGTACCGGGGGTTGATAGAAGTTCAACAGGTGTGCTACACCCAGGACTGGCAGCACAGTGCCAGCAGATGCCAAGCTGGTTGTGAACCTCTGGTCGGGTGATGCCTCAGGCAGAGGACTCAGGGCCCCACAGCAGCCACTTCGTTCTCCAGAGGCCGGCCCTGTAAAAGCCCCCTGAAAATCAATTTGTTTTAAAAACACGCTTCTCAGAAAGTTATTACGTAGTTTAGAGATATATTATAAACCTTCAGCCGCAGAGCAAGAAAAATCGCCATCACAGCGCCGGGCCATTTCTTCTGCGAGCAAAATGATGCCATAGCCCGCCTCCACCCTGCCACTGCACCCCCCCCCCCCGTGTCACAGGGGGACCGTAAAAAGAGCCCACCGTGCGGGGCTGCAGAGCGGCTGCCATGCTCACGCCGTGACCAGACCGTGCAGACATAAATCAAGATAATTCTCTGCGTACCTTGAACTTCGACCCACCCCCCCCATGCCTCCTCCGACTTACACCACCACCACCTCCACCACAATTCACAGGGACATCAGTGGCAGCTCAGGAGGGGAGAGAGGAAGAAGAAAAAAAGGGATAAAAAAACGTCTGCTGCTAAAATTGAGCTTTATCCGGGGGAGGGAACGGGGAAGGTGTGGGGGGGTGGGTGCTGTGGGTGGCGGACAGGGGGGTTCGATTAGTCACCATCCAGATTGAGGCCTCATTGCATCTAAATGGTGCACTTTATGAGGCATTTATCTTCTGCTCAGGCCATTTTCATTACACCAAAAACTGATTCTGAGCTACCAGCTGTATGATACTGCCTGGTGAAAATTAATAACCCTTATTCCTTCTCTTGTGCCCCCCTCCCTGCCCCTGTGCCCCCCATCCCGGCCGATGCTACCCCCCTCCCAGGCCTGCGTGTGCACGAAGGAGCCCTTGTGCCGCTTTTGTTACTATTTGCATCTCAGCATCTCTGGCAGTCTTTCAATTTTCTTGAGTCTCTTACCCTTTGCCCCACCCTTGCTGTGACCCCCCTACCCAGTTTTGCTTCCACTACACAAACAATCCATCCTGAGCGTTTAAAATTCTCCCAGCGGTCTGACACTGGGATGCAGCCTCCAGCAAGCAGCCGCCTGCATGGAATCGGGGAGAAGGGGAGCCTTTATTAATTCTCTTGTCCTGATTTCTTCAGCTAAAACACAGGGAGCTGGAACTCACCCCCACACCCCCTACTCCTGCCCCCTTATAGACTAGTCTGAGCTGCACAATTTTTGAAAAAGCAACTAATATTAATATGCTTTTAGATGACCTGTGGCAGGGAAGGGCAAGGTGTGTGGTGTGTGTGTGTGTGTGTGTGTGTGTGTGTGTGTGTGTGTGTGCGTGTGTGTGTGGGTGACGGGGCAGAGGTTTGCTGACAGAAATGGAAAATGGCCTCTGAAAACAGCTCTGTCACGCGGTAGTTTGATCCAGCAGCGGCTTGCTGAGCGGCTTGTAAGCGACTGAGATATGGCATGATATGATGACAATGACACACAATAAAGTGGCGCGGTGCTAGCCGCTATTAATGGCCCTCTACCACCGAAGGGAATTAAAGGGAATTAGTGGGCCTCTGCGCCTGTGAATAGGCAGCGGTTTGATAGGACTGATTAAGAATTGTACTGTTTAAAGGAAACTCATTACAGAATTAATCAAAGTACAACTAAAGCCACCACCTCTACCACCTTTCTTTTCCCCTCCCATCCACCCACCCACCCACCTCTCTCTTGCTGGTGTGCTCTTCCTCTACCCTGGTGCTGCAGAGACTCAGTGTCTTTCTAAGTGTAGCTGGTGGGATGTCCACTTACCAGCAGTAGGATTCAGCTGGAGCTCAGGAGAGGACAAGGATGACTCTGCCAGAGGGCCAAGAATGTGTAAACCTGGGGGGCAAGAGTCTGTAAATCAAAGAGGTGCAGATCTGTACAGCATAAGGCTTAGTATCTGTAAAACATAGCACTGAGAACCTGCAAAGTTCAGCGCCAATAAAGCAGGGGGCTAAAATCAGTAAAATATTGGGCCAACACTCTATAAAGCTTAGTGGTGGGAGTCTATAAACTACATGGTCAAAAAGATACAAGGAACTGGAGTAGGAATCTTTAAAGTATTTGGTGAATAATGTATATTGTGCCAGTCATTGGTGAACAAGGTCTAGAACCTAGTCATCTTCTCTACCCTCCCTCCACCATACTTCTGTAAGTATTTGTTAAATAGCCAAGGTGTAAACTAAGGTGCTCATTCTCACTGGAGCCGTAGAGCCATATTTCTCTGTTTTCCTACCAAAACCCATCTCAGTAGCGGACACTCTGTTTCTATCCTCATAGCAGAGTTTATGAAGGAGTCTTGAGATGCTGAGGGCAAGAAACTGAAGACAGAAGGTCAGTGGCCAAGACTTTCCAGTGGCACAATTTCCACATATCTACAAGAGTTGTGTTTGGCCAGGTCTACCCAAAGGCTGTGCAGAGAAAAAGCAGCACTTCACCTTTGGTACAACCCTCCTGTAAGCTGAAGAAGCAAACAACTCCAGTGGCTGAGGTTTGAGGCAACCCTTGTCAACTCCCCTTGAAACAGAAGGATTTTCTACGGTAATTTATGACATGTTTAAAGCTGGTAATGTCAACGTGCAAAAGACTAATGACTGTGCTTACAGTTCCAGCCTTGTACACCCATTGCAGGTCCGCTCTCTGTCTCCTGCTTTTGGGGCTTTATGATGGTCTCCCGTGGAAACAGAGAGTCCATTGAGTGACACAGGAACGAAGCCTGTTGCCGAGCAGTGTTTGGGGGACTGTGCCTGTGGAGAGGGAGATCCTCCCAGTCACCAAATGGACTTTTCCTTGGTCAAAGTGATACCGGCAAAGTGTTGTGTCCCCTCTGGCATTTTAGGAGACGTTCTGCAGCTTCTGAAGTTCACAGTGAACACTGGCAGAAGGGTCACCTTTCAGCATTGTCTTTTTTTGGTCTAAAAAAATAAAGTGGTGAATGAGAAAAGATTTAAAAAGAACAAAAGAACACCTTCTTTCTTTAAAAAAAAAACTGATACAGTTGGGAGGAATTCCAACATGTTAGCTCAGTTTCAAGTGATTGCTGGATTTTTTTTTTAAAGCTTTGACAGCTTGAACGTTTGATATCACAGTAACAGAAACAAGTTCCTCTTACCAACAGAACTGGCAATGGTCCACTTTGTTCAAACCAAGTTGTTAGCAATTTCCAGCGACTGGTATCTTAATAATGACCTGTGAAGCAAGACATTTTTTTGGTCTCCGTCTTCTGCCCTGTCCTGGCGACCAGCCGCAGAGTGAGGTTCGCTCAATTTTTATCCGGCCCTTTTATTTCCGCATCACTTGGCTGTTTTCACAGCTGCCTGTTTTATTTATTTATTTTAAGAATAAGAAAGAAAATGCAATTTTACTCTCCAGTGGAAAGATTTCCTTGACAATTTCAACACAGATGCTTGCTTCAGAAAAAGAAATTCTATATATTAATGGGGTTATGTAAATGTGAAATACTATATAATCCCCAGGACACTTTCAATAGCGGATATAAATTTGAACAGCTGTGTACAACAGAAAGCCACACAGTATATTTCTCCATGCAGCCTAAATTAAATTTGCAGCATTTTTTTATATTATATCAACCTCCTCTGGTATTCCATTCGTCATGCATTTTTATACAACGGGCTTTCAGAGCGACTCAATTGAGAAATCTGATGATTTTGTTTTATTTCGAACCACCTGGCTGTGATCGTTACCTCAAAAATCTCCTCTGGAGGTTCTTGCTGCCCCTGTGGTGGCATTGGTCTGACCGCAGCCATTCCCAGCCTACCCCATACCACTGGCCAAAAGGAAGCAGCAGCAGCAGGACCGGTGAAGGCACAGAAGCCAAGAGGTTACTGGTTCAAGTCCCTGTAGTGGGCTTGTTGCTATTTTTAGCATTTTATATGGAGCCTTTTCTCCAAGGCACCTTCCAAAAACTTACTCGTTTTCACAGGTGGGAAAGACTTGCTGAGTTTTTCAAGGGTCCACAGCTGTGGGGGGGGGGGGGGGGGTTNGGGGGGGGGGGGGGGGGGGGGGGGGGGGGGGGGGGGGGGGGGGGGGGGGGGGGGGGGGGTTCATACCTGTGTCCTTTGTATGTGAAAGCAGTGGCACTAACTGCTTTGCTACCCCTAACTGCTGAGCTCCTTGCTTGAGTTACTGACATGGACGGCAAGTGCTGCAGTGGTTACAGCTCGCTGTATCAGATTGTAAGACCTCTGGACCTGCGTCATACCTATGGTAACACCCTTGTAGTTTTCTTCACTGCTCCAGAAACTACTTCCCATCTGTATAAATGATCAAATGGTTTCTTCAGTAAAAACATGACACAGCCGTATCATTGTAAAAGAACATTGTAAGTTGCTTTGGTGAAAAGCATCAGTGTAATGAAAGCATGTAAATGAATAAGGTGCTTGAGCTTTTTTGGCACGATATTCTGTTGTATGAATGAATATGATCTGACATGAAAAAAATGATTTGGATGACAGTGTTGTGAGGTTTTTATAAAAGTAGCTACAGTGCTTTACTTGCTTTGCACGAGTGTGTGTGTGTGTGTGTGTGTGGTCAGCTGGTGTACACAGTTTGGATTTTTTTCTGACCTAAGCTGCTTATTTGGAGATATCCCAGCCATGCAGCGCCCTGCTCCACCTGACTGCACCAGCATCCTGGATCTGGCCAACCTTGTTTCAGGAGTGAGTCAGGGAAGACTGACAGCATGAAGAGGCCCCTGCTCACCGCCCTCCACCGAGTGTGCTCAGCAACAACAAGAGGAATCAGAGGCACCAGAGGGACAGAGAGACCAACAGAGACCAGCGTTGGGACGTCTTCAGCAGGTTCCTAGAGCATGTCTACAGAGTGACAGGGGGTCACTTCTGTCTACCTGAGAGTTCACCGCCCTTTTCACTGCCCCCTCCTCCTTCTTGCTTTCGCCTTCCATCTCCCCGCCTCTCTGATGCTCTCCACTGTCTAGGGTGTGTGTCTCCTGGGCACTGGGCTTTGATTTATGCCTCTCAGAGAATCATTCATGCTGCTGATCCATGAAGGTACTTTCTAATGCAACTCAGTTCTGTAGCACTGGCATGTTTGGAGGGAGTGGAGCAGGGTGAGGGGAGGTGTTAATTTGTCTGCTGATCTATAAAGGAGAAAACCAGAAATTACTGTGCGCACACACACATGCACACGCTCACACACATCAAACCCACAAATGACACAGTTGTGCTGCTAAATATGTGTAGAAACTGTTCACTACTCATAATCCCAGGGGGTATGCTGGGGTACCGTGTGGATGAGCCCCTACACCTGAATAAAGAGCGCCAGGGAACTGGGGCTGCTTTGCCAGGCCAATGGGGGGTGGAGGGTGGTGATACCGGAGGATTATAAACCTTGGGAGCGGTCGTAACTCATTAGTGCCCTCCCTCCACCCCTCCTCAGTATTTCACCTGCAGCCGGCATCTGTCAGAAAGGAAGGAGGGGAGCAGAGAGAAGATGGGAGGAGTGCAGGGAGGACAGGGAGGAGAGGAAGAGAGGACACAGGACAGGGAAGAGGCGGAGGGGACAGAGTCGAGACGTGGTAAAAGACAAAGTAAGGAAGGGATGAATGAAAGAGAAGATGAATAGATCAAAGACCGGAGTGCAACAGAGGACAGCATGAAGAGTGTCAAATAGAGAAAGAGCAGAAGAGTGAGGAGAACATATGAAAGAAGGGAGGCAATGTGTCGGAGGTAGAGGGAGGAATCCGTTTTGCTTTATTTCGTTTCGTTTCTTCATTAATCATGTGTGTGGGAGCAACTCTCCTGCAAGGTCACGTTTTTGAACGCTGCAGATAAAACAGTACGGCAACGCTTGACTGCGCCCGAAGACGACCTGGCCAGACCCCCACCTTGCCCGTAATCAAGCGGTATGGGAACCAAAACAACCAAAGTGAGCCTGGATCGCCCTCACAGCTATGGCCCAGTAGCACCGAAGGATGGTGGACCGTTGGCAGTGGGTGGACAGCATCCTGCTCTGGATCCTGCAGCCGGGGACTGCAGATAATGTGTACGTTTTTGTAAGGCCCTTCCACACATGTGACCTTTGTCTGCATGATGCGCTGCGCATCCTGTCAAAACATGACGAGGAGTGTGGAACAGAGAAAGGAAGACACAGAGAAAAAGCAGACGCCCAGTGGTGATGCAGAACATAATCACGCTGCTTGCCCTTTCCATACACACACTCACACTCACCATCTTCACAAAAGGAACAACCAAGTGGTATGACAGTAAATCCATTGCACAGCAGCCTCCTCAGATATAACAGATCTTTACAGTGTTTCGGTGCTGGGTGAGACCTTCACCGGTGGAGTCTCCACTTATACACGAACGTTCTGGAAGGAAAAGTAATGAGCGGCCGTTGTGCTTACTTCATAAACTTGTCGAGTTGTTTTCATTTTATTTTTCGACCTAACCGAGTTCTGAGCGCCGCCCCGTCCCGGTCTAGCTCGGCCGGTTAATAAATACATTGCCCTAAAAAGTGCTGCGGCGTTAAATTCACGGGAGATGAAATATGGATGAAGTCGCAGCACCTCAGGTATGTCGAGTGTGATTTAATATCTGCGCGCCGGGTGGCAAGGAGTAAAGGATTACCGGGCTCAGCTAAGACAGAGAGTTTGACCTTCGACCCCCTCGAACCTGCCACTCAGCAAATACTGAGGTATGGATCTGCCAAGAGGGGTGGCGGTGGGGGAGGGGGATTCACATCTACACCAGACTTGATGACGGGGGGTCCGCGCCAGTCCGCTGATGTGTTTGCTTGTGTGTGGGTGGGCAAGTGTGTTTGTGCTGGGGAGAGAGAGCGTGTGTACTGTAAGTAAGGAAGTGCACACTGCCTCTTGCAGACTCTACTGCAGTGTGTCCTCTCATTTGAACTGCGTCTCCTTTCGTTTTAGTTTCCATGGAGGTCTCCTGTGCTTGTGATTTCACTACGGGTGCAGTGGGCCTGAGAGCCATCAAGTAACGTACTTAAGGAATAAAATATCTAGTCTTGAACTGTAATATTCTAATTTAAGAAGGCAGTAATAATCAAATAATAAATCTGGAATTACTTAGGGCAGGGCTGCGCAGCCCGAGTCCCGTCAGGCCATGGCCAACAGATTTTACACGATATATTTTCAATTAGGACCCGCGAAACTGAAGAGCCGACCAAATATCCAAATAATAGGATATTTAACTGGACATATAACTATGTATAATACATAACTAATAATTGGATACATAACTTAAATCAAGCATGAAAGAGGTGCAGTGAAAACCAGTATATCCTGCGGCTGCAAGGACCGCAGTCGACCCCTTGTGATGTAGGGTATAATTTGCACTGTATTTTTTATTACTGTTGTATTACAAACAGCAGTGGGTCACAACAATGTTCAGGCATAAACAGTACCAGGTAGAAACTGCAAATATGTCCACATGCATAGTGCAAGGGCTGAAAATCAAAAGGTTGTGATATTTCAAAGGTATGATGGGATAGTACTGTCTGGAATGTTCTAGAAGGGAGTTCAGACATTGTAGAGTGCCTTTGCATTGCCACACCGATGAAATAATAAATTTTCAAGCTGAAGAAATCTGAACCTAATTTTTACTGTATGTTTAGACTTCACACAGAGGGAAATATCCAAGCACCCAGGTTGTTTGGTTTAACAGGTTAAGTGTAATTCACAGTATCATTATGGGTAGAAATCTGTGTTCAGCAGCTAAATGTTGTAAAGGAAAGGAGCTGCTGAAAGGAGTGTGAAAGGGGGCTCAATCTGAGGGCCTTCGGTCCACATGAGGGACATGAAATGATCTCCTCCCAAGATTACTAGTGCCGGAGATGAAAAGCTGGCTAAGTCCGGCGGGTTGCAGTGCAAGGCGGGAGCACGTTGGCCCTCCCCACGTTCGCAGTTGCACGTTTTGCGTCCCCCCCCTCTTCTTCTCTGCCACTTACCTCCTGTCCATGTTGCATAACTGCCCGGGCCCGACTCTGCGATCTCCCTGAGACGCCAGATCCTCCTCCGCAGTTCGTTGCCAGGGTTCGGGCTTGTGAGCTCGCGTTGGTGGACTGGCGGCCTGAGCCTCACACGGTCCCGTGGCCTGTTCCAGGTGTCCTTCAGCGCTGCTGAACAGTCAAACACCCACCTTACTTCTTCCAGCCGCACCTCAACTCACAGTATCGATGCTGCCTAGGAAGCATGGAAAGAAAGAAGGAGAGCTTTGAAAAAAATTACACAAACAACACACAGCAACCGACAGTGGCAGCATCCATATAGAGAATGTGCTCTTTCCTCTATAGCGCCCACAGTAGGACCAGCCGGTGTGTAGCGTGTGACCGTTTGTCATGGATTTACAATGAAAGACCACAGTGAGAATGCACCAGGCTTTCAGCTGACAGTGTACCTCCCACACAGTCATGCACATGCTGACACAAGAGGTCAAAAGCACTTAAAAACCTAAAGGTGGCAAGTTCAAATCCCAGAAATAATCCCCAGCGCTGGCCCACCTGCAGGGAAACGACGAACCGTGGTAACACTGCTTTCGAACATCGGACTGGAGAATCAGACACGGCGTGCACACCAGCGAGTCCCCGGCACTCGGTTGTGTGCCAGCGGACTGGACGTAGAGCACGTGGCACTGCAGCACAGTCACTCGACTCCTAATAAAGTCTTGGTGTTGGAGGTGACAGCAAAGGGAAATATTTCAATTCCCCCCCTCGACTGCTCCTATCGCATCTCCGACGCTCATTCGTTAATTGTACGTTTTAATTAATCATTAGTTAACATGATTCCCACGTCGGAGATACCGGCAGGAAGCAGGAGCTTTTTCCGGGGGGAGCAGCTATCGCTGGGAAGACATCATTCACACTCGGGCGCCACAATTACGGACACACGGGTTCCGCCGCTAATGAGGGCGCGCATGCGAGCGGGATCATTGTGCAGCCACACAAAGGGAGCGTCGAACCCTTGACATGATCCGTGCGAGGATTCCCTCAACACCCCCGCCTGGGCTCCGGCTCCGGATCCTGCGCATCAATTGGCCGTCCGCTGCTTTATGCCAGTTGCAGACCACTGAGAGAGAAAGGGATTAATGCTAATTAGCATGAACAGTAACAACAAACAAACAGAGGAAAGAGGAAACAGGTCACAGAGTGTCTGAATCCTCCTCCCTTAATTAGCATTATTTACTGAGTGACGTGGTTCACTGTGAACACAGGGCCCTCGCACCGGTACGGCCAACACAGAAAGGCAGAACGGGGGACGCGCCTCAAACGAAACTGAACCACAATCACAAACCAGCAGCGTGATTATGTTCGAATCGACACAGTTTTTTTCTGTTGCAAATGTTCTAAAAGGCGACCGGTGTCAGTCCATAATCCTTCATACTGAGAGCAAGGTGTGGAGGTCACACAAAACTGGTGGGGGGGCAAAGTGATTAACGGGCTGCAGATCAATAAACACTTAATATTAGAAATTCTGCCCTGGAGGGTGAGACAGAGACAGGAGAAAGTGTGGCGGTCGGCTGCCGTCTGTCGGACCTGTGAGCCCAGCCACCGAGTCGACACCGGTTTGAGAGGATAAAACAAGAAATGAATAAAAGCTCAGGTGGTTGTGCTGTTCTACCGGTGTGGATCTGTCCGCAGGAAACCTGTCATAAATAGAAATCCTTCTCTTCTCCATTGCACTTTATTGCTAGGTTTATGCAAGACATACGGCCATTTGAGATGTGAGTACGCAGACACACACACACACACACACACACACACACACACACACACACACACACACACAGGTGCTATTTAGAGCAATTTTGAGTCACCAGTTTGCTTGAAACACCTGTATTTCAGACGTGTTTTTGCGTTAAAGTCTGAATTAACACAAAGGCTGAATATCATACAGTGCATATGCACAAAGGGCCTACAAAAGAGCTGAAGCAGCATAGGTAGACAGCCGTACTGTATTTTAGAGTAGTTAAAATAGGAAAAGTGCCTTGTTATGCTGTGCCTTAACTAAAATTAAATACAGCAGCAATTGTACCCATTTTAATGGGATTTGAACAAATTTTAGCACAAATGGGCTTTGGGTCTCAGAGATGCATTTAAATTTTTACCAATGAATAGTCATATTTTTAATTTATGACAACTGTTCTTATGATGTGCCATTTCAGGAATACATTACCGTGGAAAAGTGAGAGAAGACTGTGTAATAAACATCACATGAAATAATTTTCTATTAAGCACTTTATTGTAAGCAGTTAAACAAAGACACAGTCCACACTCATCGAGCGACAGCGATTTACACAGTGTGACATTATTCCAGGCATATAGGTGGAGTCTCACCTGCATACTGGTCAGTATCATTGGATGTATACGAGTTGGTTTTGAAATATTTTCACTAACAGTACAGCCCAAATGAAAGGGGAAAAAAAGATATTTTTGCTGGACATGTAGTGTAATGAAATGAAATGAAATGAAATGAAATTCAGGCGCAGCCGTTTCTCAGAAGGCCGACCCCACGCGGGTGAGCGAGGGCAGAAGCGGCAGTGATTCGCCAGACAGCGTCACGGCGCCTGCGAGATGGGACAGATGGTGCTGGGGGCGTGAGCCCTGCGGTCTAGATGGCCTGTCAATCACCCAGCCACTGCAGGGGAACCGTAGGAGGGACCGAGCGAGGCAGCACAACCAGTCACAGTCCTCTACGCTCCCCTGTGTGTTTGCGTAGTCGACAATTTCACCTTACAGCAACTGGCAAAATGCCTCCTCATTTGTTGCTACATCTGGATACAGAAGAGATTGGGGCTAAACGCGAACCAGGGCTCCTCCCGGGACTTGAACCAACAACCAAGCGTTAGCCCACACTTCTGCAAGTACGTGAGCACCGTAGTGCCGCACAAAGAACAAGCGCGTTTTTTTGCCTGTGATTCCACACAAAAAAACACACACAGTTACTCACATTTACATACGAACAGTATCGCGGCCTTCCTTTGTGTCGGGCAGTTAACCCCTCATTCCCCACCTCCCACGATCCACTCACCAGTGTCTTCACAAGGGTCTGAGGAACAGGGATTCAAACAGCTCCTCTTTTTTCCAGCCAAACAGAGCAGAGGTCAGAGAAACCATGTACATCCCAGGGACGGAGCAGAACCTCTCCCATGGCACATTTTACAGTTTTATTTTAGAGCTTCCACAAAGCGCGGTAAAAAGCAAACAGAGTCCATTCAGGGCAATTCTTTTGATGTGATCTAATCTGGCCGGATAAAAGAAGCCCAATCTGTTTACAGCTTTGATTGGAATTACACAATCAATTACCACCCCCTACTGCGGCCCCAATGAGCAGAGCCCAAAAGACAGGGGAATTGGTTAAATGTTATTGTTGGGAGGCCATTATCCCACAATTGAGGTGGTTAATGCAAGAAAATGACATTCATTAAAAGCCTCACCGGGAATCTCCCAGAGGCCACCAAACAGCTGACCCCCATTCAGCGCGCAGCTTTGTGCTGCGTCCACCGCAGGGAAGTGAGACGGTGTCCGACATGCACAATGCCCCCCTCCTTTGGTGTGCCCCCCTCTGCCTCAGCGAGTGTGTGTTGTGTCAGCCTGTATGTTTGCGTGTGTGTGTGTGTGTGAGGCAGAGTGAGCAGTGGAGAGAGATTACATCACAGAGGATCTGTGTGTGTGTGAGTGTCAGCAGGAGAGTGATTAATGTTATTTCTTAAACTAAGATCAGTGCAGCCACTGGAGTAGAAAAGTGTGCACGTTTTAACATCACTGAAGTACATGCCGCTACAGGGCTCAGATCTGTATGATTCCCTCTCATGCACTAGTCCTGGATGCCTTTTACACTAGTTTATACACCTTTCTATGGTAAACTAACACTGATTGAAGTAAGTGGTAAATGCATGTGGCACTGTGGCACAGCAGCTCAGACAGGTGCTTCTGAGCACCTGGGATTTGTAAATGGGCGTAGGGTTGCATCGGTCTCAGTTTCTGTGCAGTTTGCATGTTCTCCTCAGATTTATGTTTCCTCCCACAGTCCAAAGATGTGTTTCAGATGAAGTTCTGATTCTGAGCAGGACAGCGCGTGCGTATATGAGTGAATAAGTGTGTGGGGCCCTATCTAATCTAGTCCCCTGGACCACCGCAACTGTGTTTTAGGATAAGAAAATGTATCACTGTACGTAGTATTACCTGCGATACAGGTGTGAATATAGTGGAGGGAAAAGTGAATCAAATACAGTTTAAAGGTCAGTTAAGAGCCTTTCTAAGGTTAGAACAACATCACTAACAGTAGGTCACTGTTTCAGAGCCGAGGAGAGGTGTCAGTGTAGGTCAATACATACATACTGCACTGACAGTACTGAGCTCACACAAATAACACCACTTATTTACATTTATTGAACACTTTTCTCCAAACATACTTACAGCAACTTTACCCATCTATAATAGCTTTGTAATTTTCACTGGAGCAGTTGTTGGGTACATGCAGGAGGAGGTGGAATTTGAACCAGCATCCTTCAGGGTCTAATGGATGCAGTGTGATCCATTATGGACATGCTGCCCTGAGAAGAAGTATTTAGCGTCCCACTTCTTTGATGCTGTAACAGGCTATACATACATGGGACTGTGTTACAATGAGGTCAAGGCAAAGAGAAGCAAGTAATTCTTTTTCTGGTCTACAGACACCTGGACAACAGGTGTGAGAGTTTTGGAGCTTGTCGCATTTATATTTCAAAGCACTTCCTTGAGAAATAAAAATTACTTATTCGTGACTCCCCCCACTGTACAGCCACACGACCTTCCAATCTCTTAGTGGTGCTATGCACAGAGAAGACCGCCACCTATTGGCTGCCTGACCCAGGCCTTGGCAGCAAAGGATGTTACTCTATTGTGCATGATGAGACTCATGCAGCCATTTATTTCCGGCACCTGGAATTGTGGGTACCGCCTACAGTTGTCTCCTGCCCACAGTTGTCTATATGCAGAAAATAGCCCAGCATAAAAGAAGACCTTTTTAAATGCTAAGAGGCCCGCCTGACTTGCAGAGCGGCACTTCCCTCCACGCTCGTCTGTAACAATTTACCCTGCTATGCAGATCGCTCCCTCATTGAAAAGACAGGTTGACCTTTCGGGAGCGATGGGAAGATGGTGGCCACTACGCCGCCAAGTGCTGACCTTTCATGCCTCTCCCCATCTGCTGTACTGGTGAAGAGCTCCAGCAGTGAGCGGAGCACCAGCACAAGTGAAAAAGGATGTGTTTATATGTGTGTGTGTGTGTGTGTGTGCGTGCACGCACCACACATCTACATGGGTGTGCCTGCATATAGTAAAGCGGGGTTCATATCAATATATCATAATTTTAAAGAACTTTCCTTGAATTAAGCAAAGTTAAATGCTACCACACATGTCTCACACAGCAACATCTCGATTAGCGCTGTTTCTCAGTTGTGCCCTTCTATTTTAGCCCTTAGTGCAATTTTTTATAACAGTTTGCCATATTGTTTCAAAATGCAAAAAGGGTTTGATTTTTTGAGAATTTAGTATTTGCTATCCATGAAATACTGTGTTTATTTGCCATTATTAAACATATTTTATTAATTTCTATTAATGTATGTATGGAGAGATTTCAGGCTCCATTTATGCAATATACTGTTTTAATGCCCTTTTACATTAAGCTCAAGTTCTCAAGAACATTTATAGAGCACTAACCAAGGTATTGGTGTATTATATATAAACCTGGTTTGTTAAAATGATTTATGTTGGCAGGATAAAATAATCCAGGGGAAGACAAGATTAACAAGTGAAACAGCATTTTTGTTATTAGTATATTAATATTGCCTAAGTGTATTTCCTCAAACTTTAAACCAGACAAGCTCTGTTACTGTATTTACACCAGTATATTACCTTCAAGTATTTACCATGAAGGATTACATATTCATCTTTGAAAATGAAAAACGTGCCCTGAATGGTGTAGTAAAGTATTTCGTTATTAAAAAAGCCTCATTGAAGACTGGATCCACACAACCGGTGTGCAGTATTAACTGAAAGCTTCCCCAACTCTGCTGAACTGCCACAACTACACATGGATGCAGGTAAAGCCAGAGATCCTGCAGCCACATTCCATATTTGTATGGATATTACCTTAAAGCGCGCTGGTGTGTGCACACGCATAAATCTCATGTTTGGACTCTCGTTGCAGGAGGACCGGTGCTAAGCCCCTTATTGAGAAACACGCCACAGTAACAATATTGCACACAGCCCACCTCGGCATCTGGTCACACCAGCGTGGGGTGTCTCCGTGTGGAGAAGGTGAAAGAAAGGAGGGGGGGGGCACCCCTTCCCAGGCCCTCTCTCCCCATCTTTTATTTGCTTTTCATTATTTGGGAAGCAGCGTTTGCGATGGAGATTTTTATTCCCTCCTCCTCACAGTGTGGGATTCATCTCGCATCATATGGTGGAAACAGACAGTTGGCGTAGAATCACGCAACCCTCGTGCCACACACCTGTGTTCAGATCAACATGCACCAAACCCGGGTGTATCCCGTGTAGAGTGACTGTGGACGGCTTGCAGACACCGTGCAGTGGCAGTGATGAGTGTTCGTGGGATTCTGAGCAACCTTTAATAAGTAGGCAGGAAAGTCATGGACTTACTTGCTTATTGGACCAGTTACATTCATGTTAAAGTCCAGACAGTCAAAGGACTATGACCCTGTTATCTACAGACCCTGATCAAACCCATTACACCAGCAAGACTGTTACACTCCTCCACCTGTGACTGTCTGCTATTCCACCTCTGAAGGGGTCCAGAATCTAACTGGATTTCAGTTTTGGCTTCAGTGTGGCACAAATTTCATTTCTACTTCAGAACTGCCACATCTTTTCCAGCGTTCAGAAAGGCTCTCAAAACTCCCCTATTCTACATCCAGGTTTATTAAAACTTCATACATTCACATTCACAACTGGTTACTTCTCTTACTTATCTACCGTTTGTATGTCTCTTCTACAGGTAGTGACTGGAATATGTACCTTACAGAAACTATCCGCCAAACAAGCCTGTGCTTTGATAATTGTCTGTACGTGTCTCAGCTCTCGGCTTGTTGAGGTGCCCTTTGATTTACTCTCATTTGTGCTTTGGAGAACAGCACCTGCCATATGTATAAATGCAAATACAAAATGGTCACTTTGGCCTTCAGTTAAGATCTTTTTTCAACTTCTCTGACACTGAGACCTTCTATCTGCAGGGGATAATCAGATAAAATGTACACTGCAAGTGCACACACACATACACACAATATTACCTCCCCATCTGATATTTAACATATACAGTACATCTGCTACCCCATACTGTTAGCTTAATGAATCAGCGGTGCTGAAACCCACACGAATGGCAGCTGGAGCAACGGTGCTGTGACACGGCTGTTTCGCTAGCTGCTGACACGTGATTGCGAGGACATGGGCTTGTCCTTGCAGCTGCGGGACCCTGTCCCCGTCCTATTTTTAACGCCAGGTAGTGCAATGGCGAGAAAGTAGAGGGAGGGGATATTTATTCATTTTCCGGAACAGCACGCAGCATCGCCAGAAAGACTAAATTACTGGCGATGCTCTGGGTCTGAACTTACAGGGCCTCGCGTGGTAGAAGCTGGTCCGGCCATTGACGGTCCCCCCACCCTCCTCAGTTCAACAGCGTGTCACGCTCACCCGTACGTCGCAGAGAGCGAGCCAATTTACAGAACCATTAGTGGCAACCATTTTCCAGCAAATAAAAAGAGGGATGTTCAAAATGATCTGGCAGTAATCTATCGTAATGGCCAAAAAAGGCAGTTCCAGTCCCCCTGGGCCAATGTTTGGGACTGCAGCAGGACCCCCTTCGCCCCACCGTGGTGAGTGCTCAGCAGCTGCCACCCGCTCCGGTGGCATGTGCCGCACAAACATTACGTATGTCACCGACAACCATCTTTGCAAGCCATTATTATCTCCTAAAGAGTGCCTTTCCCTGCGTGTCATCATTACGCCTCGCATTAGAGACACTTTGATTAAACTTCCCTAATCCATAACCGACAGCTGCAGTCTATCTGAAACAAACAGCGGCTCGAGCGGGGAATAAACAAAAGGGCAGCGTGGACCAGGGCTCTCGTGAACGTGGCCAACTGCAGCAAGTGATTTATGAAGGCCGTGCCATCCTTTGCCAAACTGAGTGAAATCATGTTTTAAAATAAATCGCTTAAAGAATGAAAGCCAGAGAAAAGTGGCTGGGGGTAACGTGATGGTATAGAGATAAGGTGAGACACAGGGTGGACGTGTTTTACACCGTTTTCGGTCCCACTGAGAGGGAAAAAATAGAAAAAGATTTAATACATCCGGAAGGAAACAGACAAGAGCTAGAGAGAGACAACCGAGATGAAATGTGTCAATATGAAAACTGGAACTCATTCTGTCATCAATAGGCATTTCCTCATTTCCAGGAACGTCATTGATTATATTAACAGCGAGCTGTTTGTGAATAACAGTTTCAGCACTGAACGAACGCCACCTTTTCCCCATAAAACAACACGGCTGTGAACAAACACGTCAGGGAGAGGGTCTGAGTGGGGTTACAGGTTCCCGGAAAAGTCGGATCCTGCCTCTTGGTACCAACAGCCGTGGCGGAACGATACAGGGGGCACCTTTTGTCAGCCATTTGATCCAATCCGATAAGAGAATCTACTGGACAGCCACCGTATTATTAGATTATGGAGATGAATGTGGCTCTGCTTTCCAATAAGAAGAAGAAATCAGTAAAAAATAAGCTCTTCTAATAGCAATCAGAGCAGCGGAGAGCGAATAAGCGAGCGGGTGATCGGCAGAGAGAGAGCGGGGAGAGCGAGACAGAATCTCTCCCCCTGTGGCACAGAAAACCACCAGGGCAAAGTAATTAGACCAGTGCACCACGGGGCCTGTAATAGTGGAGGCCTGTTTGTGTTATTACCCTACACATCGTTAAAGATACAATTGCTATTTAATGTGGCACAATAATCACTCAGATCTTCTTCAGATCCACTCAAGTAATTACAGGCTTCTTACCTCATTGGTTCCTGAGGGGGGCCTGGGAAAGGAGTTATTCTGCGTTTAATGAAACGAAAGTCTTACAAAGTTTTACTGTCAGTTTTTTTTTTTTTTTTTTTTTTTTGCAGCCAGAGATGTTAGCTTTTACCTTAATTTACACATAAATTCCGTGGAGTGCGATGACATTTCGTGCTGAACCGGTGTTTGCCTTTTCTATCCCTGCAAGCGCTGCACGGACAAACCACGGCCGTGATGTTGTGAAATTTACAACGCAGCAGAGAAGGTGTGTAAGTGACTGCAGGGTCCCGCAGCCATCACCGTGTAAGTGACACTAAGAGGAACGAGCGGCTCAGCATCGGTGCTAAGGGTTTACGTTACTGCCAACTGTTACTAACTCCTCGGCCGAACCCGGGAGATGATCGTCTTTCTGCTGCATCGCCAAACTTTTACCTCCCTCTGATGCTCTTTCTCTTGCAGTGCAGCTTCACATTTGACTCTGCAGGCAGGTGATGTGTACAAACACACGCCGGAAACATGTCTGGATGCTACAGGACGCCGTTGCTAAACCTCATGTTTAGCGTTCGGCATATGGTCCACTGTGGCTGTAATGAAACAGCAAAGGCTCTGTAATAACAATCTCTGGCAATCTGTTTTTTAGCATTATTTGTCAGGTCAAATCATTAAGTCGTGTGTGAGGCTAAATACCGTGTGAGATGCATATACGGTATTTATTTGCAATTTGCCAGCTGTATCCTCATTACTGCACAATAACAACAGTCAGTATGAAGATGTGCTGCGCTGCGTGTGGGGACCTTTAACACAGGTAAGAGACAACAGCTGAACTGCCTGGTCAGCACAAGTGCAGGTGTACTGGGGGCTGGACTTAGGAACAGAGGATTTTGGGATTGAATTGGGGTGGGAGGGCTCACCCAGTGCATACAGGGTTGCGGGTTGGAGTGCAGGGGCAAAGTGGCATGTGTGGGCCCTTTCTCCCTGACTAGGGCGCTCACCCCTGCTTATAGCAGCACACCGAGAGGCAGGAATGCACACGTGTGACATGGTTCAGATGCAGTACAGTCAGAAATTTCTAAGACTGGCCACCGTGTGACATTTCTGAGGTGACCTTAGAGATGTTAAACCATTAGTCAAACACAAATGGTTATAGACCACACCGTATATGAAGGCATAAACACACTATACATAAATATTACAGACGTTTGCATCAAACACATTACACGGTCTCTGTGGTACATGTTGCGGGTTTGTTCTGCAAAGCAGCAGCAGATGATAAACAACATGTGCGTCCAGTTAAGCCTTTATACCTAAATCGGAATAAATGAGCAGACTGTACAGATCTGGCAGCGATCAGGTGATCACTGGACACAGAAAGTCTTGTTTCAGTTTGTAGGTCCACAACATGGTTCACATTCTGGGTCAGTCGTTTTATCGTTATTATTTTTTTATTTCCTTCTTTCTGAAGTCGGCGTAATCACGGCAACGATGATCATCGAGTCGAGTCAGGCTGGGAGACGCAGGGAATTGGGATCCGCCCGCTCTCATTTGCATAATAACGGGTTTCCGTTGGCTCATCATCAGGGCCTTTTGTTTGTGCGGCGATTCCAAACTGTCAAGACGTAGGCCCTCCTCGGCGACCTGCCGCTTGCAGGGATGTAAACAAGCAGCCCAGGGGGTGTGCCTAATTGCGGCTTGCGTGGCACGGCAGCGGACACGGGGGCAGGGTAGGGGACAGTGGCGCTCGCATAAACACCACCTTGGACTGGCTTCATCACTCTGTCAAGTGTCCACTTGCCGCAATCATTTCCAGTCTCTCCGCTGGCAAAATTGTTGCACTGATTTAACTCCATGTTAAAGTCCCAGTAAGTTTTTTCTGCCACTGAAAGTTTTCTTAATGTCTCAATGTTTTCACAATAAAAATATTTGCGCCAGACATACATTTTAACCACATGTGAAATATAGACCCAATATTTTGAATATAATTTGTACTGAAGATATATGAGTGCAGAAGATATATAAGACATGTGAAGACATGGAAGTGCAGAACCTATAGCTCATCTTATAACCCAGTTAAAATCCAGACCGGAATCCAACTGAAAATCTGTGGAATTACTTAAAAATTGCTGTTTACAAATGGTCCCTGTCCAAACTTGATGGGGCTTGAGCAATTTTGGTAGAGAATGTGCAAAAATTCCAGTGTCAAGATGTATAACACTGATACAGACAGCCAGAGAGACTCACAGCTGTAACTACTGCCAAAAGGGGTCCTACCAAGTATTAACTCTTAGGGGGAATACTTATGGATTAAATTATTTTTTATTTTTAATTTATAAAGATGTCTGGATTTTCTTACTTTGATATTATAGTGTACTTTTGAGTGGCAAAAACTATGTTAAATACAGTTCCATGTCATAACATCATAAAATGTAAAAAGTCGAAAGGGGTGAATACTTCTTGTAGGCAGTTTATATCATATTGTGGTCAGGGCAATGAAACATGGCACCGTAAGCAAACTGGGACCGCATTTCCGTAATCTTTGGAGAATTCTTCTGTAATCACTACATTATCTTCCGCTGAGTCCAAAAACAATAAAAACATAACGTGGAAGTGAAGACCCTTTTAATGCTAGATGGGTTAAGCAGCCTCAGGTAGCTGCACAGGTTTAAGCTGGAAACCACCCAGCAGACCCTGTGTTTGAGTCCGTGGGCTGTGCACACAGGTCTAACCCACTGTGTTGTGTAAACACCCATCTGCTTAAACATCTGGAAGGTCTTCTAACACACATGTACCCACAGTCAGGGTGACCACATTATAGCTGTGAGAGCAGATGCAGTCCATCCATGAGGTGACCAGAGGTGAGGTCCCGGAAGCCCGCAGTACGTGCTTGGCTCCTCCTTTAAGCACTTTTCGGCAGGAACTGACTCTGTCCTCCTCCTTTCAGGGTCCCCGGCCCTCTGTGACCCTCCAGCCCCTCTCTCCTCATGTCGCCAGGCATCAAAGTGCCCACACCATGGCCCTTCTGTTTACCCTCTTTTGCTGGCCCTCATTACAGGAACGTCAAAATACTGTGCACAATGATCCGCGCTGAATTAATGATCTCCACCATGATACAAGAGTCCCTGGTCGTTCTGCACCAGGCCACCCGGTGCAATGCGCAACCCCACGTGGGGCCGGGCGGCTGCTAACAACCGCTCAATTACGGACAATTAGGCAACCGCTGTGAGGTCCGTGTATAACTCATTAATGACTGGAGCGAAGGCAGGGGACGGGGGTACGCGGCGAATCCCTCAGAAAACAACACGGGGACTAACGTGGGTCATGTTCCCATAATACACATGGAGGCTTTATGACTAACTAGTGACCATTGGCATTGTCATGCGTGTCATTCAATACAGCCCTAACTGACCGCTTTCAAATACTGCAATGAAATGTAATACTGGTCATACACACTCACTGTTGTAAACTCAATCATAATGGGAAACTTTTGCTTTATAGCGTTATGAACTGAAGAAATATATTGCTAGATATCCATTCCATGTATCATATTTGTATAAATCAAACATCAATGTATTATATGCAAGCAAAGGACAATATGTGGGGCTTTAATTTGAAGACCAAGTGATGAAGGGCTATTAGTAAAAATCATAAAGAATACTCATATTACTCATATTAAGTGAAAAATTTTAATGCGTATCGCAGACCAAAAAAAAGAGTGTCTCACACACAGCTGAAGTTCCAAACTTTTGCAGCACTAATTAGTTTGCAGTTATGTTCAAGTTATCCGGAAGCCCACATTCCTGGAGTGAGGAACATGGATTTCCTACAGTATAAGAGCTAATAAGGGCCATTTTATAAACACAAACAGTTCCCATCTGTTCTGTTTAGTTAAGCAGGTATTTTATGATAGGAAATGATAGGATACATTATAGCCTCATTAATCCCTGCAGGGAAATTCACCCATAATCCCTTGTTATTCCTAAATGAAATTAATATTTTGTAATAATCAACTAATCAACTAATATTGATAATATTACTTGTAACCAACAGTGCCAAAGGCAACAACAAGATAAATTATTTTGAAAGATAATACTCTAAAAAAGACTTTCTTACCCTTTTTTCCCTGTGGGTGGTATCTTTCCTCAGACTCGGGCCTCTTATTGAAGGCTCGTCTTAACTAGTCCATTAACAAACTGGTGAAGTCCTAACCAGCCCAGTAGTCTTGTGTCAACCAAACCACTACTCTGTAATCATGAACAACTGTCACACACAGGTTCAGTCTTTCAGGGCAGAAAGTTCCTGCAGGCCCAGTGAACCAGGCCCTGTCTGAAACCTCGTACCCCCCGCCGTCCACCATCACACACACATTCACACCGACGGCAACACAAGCCCAACAATCGGCCGGCTTCGTACGTCCCTCCTGTGTAACATACAGCTCCTTTAACCTGTGTTATTATACCACAAACTGAAATTGTTCCTTTACCGTCTCAGGCCCGGAGTGGAAATAAATGTCAGCAGGGATAAAGAGTACATTGCCATTGCAGCAGCGGCAAGGAGAGTATCACCGCAGGCATGATAGCAAGTGAGAGAGAGAGAGCGAGAGAGGGAGAACTCATTAACTGCTAACTAGTTGACAACTTGCCACCTTGACCTCCCTCTGCGTCCATGGCAACGAAGCAAGGCTCAGTGCTGGCTCCCTCCCTGGGTCCCAGCTCCTGTGTGGGCGGAGCAGCTTGGCTCCGAAGCAGCACTGAGAGGCTTGGCCCTGGGCCCGTGAGCTCTGGAAGCCCTGCGCCGGGGACCAGACGCGCTACCCAGCCGCACTATGGGTCCAACCACCATTATGTGCGTTTATCCACAGCATGGGTCAAGAGGCCGCAGCAGCTCCTCACTGGCACTGCAATGACTCCGCATGACCCTTAAGACCAGCCAGGGCCCAAAACATCTCCACCTATCTTTACAGGTGTAAGTATTTATAATGTTTGTCTGAAGAATATTTATTTCAAGAACTGAAGAAAATAAAGAACCGCTAGTGATTTATTGATAGGCTGGTGAGTCTGAGACCCCCTAATTCCACCACCATAAGCAAGAGGTGATTTCTGGAAAATTCCTGCTAAGGCACAGATGAATAATTCTTGTATACATGGTACATGATTGTTTTGAATCCATTTTGTCAATACCGAGTGGACGCCCTTTTGTGCAGGTCATCGAATGTCAAGCAGTACAGCTCACTTCTCCCATAAGACTTTGCTTTGAAATTTCATTGCAGTGTGCTAGCACAGCTGTCAATACCACAGTATCCCAACAGCCCTTGCTGCCAGAAGAGCATCCAACACTAACTGACTGCTTGTTTCATGGTCAGGAGCTCCTCCTGTAGCAGCAGTAATCCAGCACCCCCAAACTTGGACTTGGTGCAGAAACACACCTAAACGTGAATTCTGAAATTAACACCTGACAAAGACATGCTTGCATGATCTCACACACACACACACACACACACATACCCAGAGTATTACTTTTCACCCTTCTCCTCAGGAAACAACCTCTGCTCCCCAGAGTTTCCTCTGACAAGGGGCTCTATGGCCTGGCTAGATGACACCGGTATTGGACTAGACCTCGGTGTAGATGACCAAACAGTCCCAGGACACATGTGACAAGAGCACCCCCTGTGCATGTACATGTGGTTGGAAGACCCCCCCTTCCACTCACTTCCCACAGTTCAGCTGCAGACCTCCAGTTTCTGAAATCCTGATTGAAATATTTCCCTCCTCTGGCCACGACACTACAAGGGCCCATGGGGGAAACAGTGGAAGGTGAGGAGCTCACAGGAAGCCCAGCTCTCAGTACAGATACTGTATTTCACATAGTAAGGCCAGTGTACTTCTCTGAGGTTCAGGAACAGCAGCTGAAGTTGGAGGTTGGTGAGAGGGAGCACAGAGGTAATCGGAGGCCTTTTGGATTCAGTAAAGATTGTGAGATTTGAAGCACTGTGGCTGTCTGAATACACATTAACAAGATAAATCAGAAGTCAGATGAAAAGATAACTGATATTAATAAGCGATTAACAGAGGACTGCATTGTTCCCATTTGGACGCTACTCAAAAACAAGAGCATGCTGGTGATTCTATCAATACTGCTGTAATGACCGTGTAGCCATGAACATTTCATTTGTTGTACTACAGCATCACGTTTGCTATTGATGTCCTTGCTAAATTTCTGCCCATTTGCTGCCGTGTCTACTGTGACGTCCAGTTCACACTCCAAATGTATTGTGACAGCCAGAACCCTAAGACGTCACAGATACCGTGACAATGTGGGACTGCGATGTCCGGACTTGCTTATGATATGTTTACTGCTGACTCTAGTACTGACCTTTGAAAGTTATCCTTAGATGCCCTTGTCACTAGTTGACCATCTCAGGCCACCAGACTCCTTCCTGTCGTCCTTGAGCTGTGTGGTTATTCTGGAGGGTGTGGAGGGCTGGTGGGGGGGGGGGGACACGGGAGAAGAGCGAGATCAATCAGAAGCGCCTGATTAACAAGACAGAGGATACCAATTGCCGTTCATTCTTCTGTTCCCTTAACCACACAGTAGGAGAGGAGCAATCGCACGACATGCAGATTGGCTGTCAGTCAGGGCTGGCAGCGTGGAATTGCGTACACACACACAAACACATTAACAAGCAGCTCCGCCACTCGTAATCATAGTAATACAGCCTGGCTATGACAGGACGTAAAATAGCACTTTGGCCGAGCTTGACAGCGCTGGAAATAAGCGCATGGGATCTTGTTTGAGGGGAAAGTAGTTATTTGGGAAGGTGAAACGGCTGCTGTGTTGAGACCAGGGATCATTGCCTTCCTCATGTCTGTCTTTAATTTTCACTCTTCGCGTTCAGAAAGCTTTTCGATGGGCGTAATAAAGACCGGTGTTGCACGTGCACCATTGAAGACTTACCCGCCGAGTGAAGGAACTGCTCCGGATCCCCGAGTTTTCTCACTTAGGAACACAGGCTGTAGCATAAAGCGACGCCGGCGGCTGTTTGCGTGCTTCTGTCCTGGGAGGTGAGCTCCCGTCTCACGATGAAACAATAACCCTTCGCTCTCTCTTCCAGGCTGCTTTGGTGCTGGCGGTGCCACTGGGTGAATGTATTTTGGAGAATATTAGTGGATAAGTCCTAGCAAATTCCTTTTTTTTGTACAAGTAGCGTAGCATCGTGGCCTAATGCCTGATGTCTCAAGCGAAAATATGCCATTCCTTCTTAACCAGTTATTTAAATTTGCAGCACACACTGATATTCTCCTTCGCAGACAAAACATTGCGGCCCTCCATTAATCTACTCCTCCTCATTCACTTTTTTTCCAATTGCATTGTAGCAACTGAAGGCTGCAGAAGCTGTGATAAATGATTCATATCATTTACATTTTTCAAAGAACTTATTAAAAACATTTTTAAAAATCTATCTGGGAATTTTGCTGCTGCTTTGGCATTTCCTCATGAGAAAATGTTTTGTCATGACTCTGACTCCTGCCCCCCCCCCAGACCTCTGTTGCATAAGGAATATGTTATGGTGTTACTGATTTTACAGGAAAAGGAAGGTTTTCAGTTGGATAAAATTTTAAAGGATTTTCAGGAACATCTTTTACAATATTTTGCACCATTTCTCCTGCAAATGGGAGTGTTGACAGTCCCTTTGTTTCCCTGTGTTGATGGAGAAGTTGAGGGTTGGCAAGAGTGAATATTCACTCTAATAAAAAAACTCACACACGCGCACGCTCATACACATATTCAACTTCCTAAGCATACAGACATCTGCCCCAAACACATTCTCTCTCTCTCTCTCTCACACACACACACACACTATCCCACAAATATGCACCGCAGTCAACACAGGCTCACACACATCCTCTGTATCAGCAGGAGGCCAAATCAAGCTGATTTTTCTCTTTTATTTAGACAGAGAGCTCCTCAGATTGGATTTCACAAAGTCAGACAGGGGTGGCCAAGGGGGGGGGGCGCTGAAGGACGAGGGGGATGTTTTGCATATGATAATGTGTAGAGGAAAATAAAAAGGAAAAGGAATTTCTCACTTAGACACACTCACACAGACACGACCAAATCTCTTGCTGTCAGTAGAATCCAGAGAAGAGAGCACATGTCATTTTTTGCATGTTATTTCCTTCATTACCAAAAACATGTTTTTTTTTCACCTACACCCGCAGATACAGGGCGACCACGTCTAATAGCGTTTATTTCCCCTAACGTTACCGATGACCCGATGAAAATTACAGGACAAAATTCTTTTGAATTAAGCAGAACATGTTCTGTGATGGCTCACCTTGCCAGAGCAAGAAAGCTTTCACAGTTTTCATGCTTTTCCGCAGTTTGTTTTCACAGGTGAGGAGATAATGCAGGAGGTGCGGGGGGGGGGGGTTGGACTTGCCTTTTTTTCTGTGTCGCTCAAATTGCGCACACCTGACAGCAATACTCGCGTGTGCAATCAGGAGCCTGTTTTTCTGCGGACGGCAACAGAAAGTGGCACGGCGACGTGACCGGGCGGGCGGCCCCCCTTCCGCTCGCTCCTGCCCGAGAAGTCGGCTAATGCGGCGCACCTGTTATCTCCGCACCGTCATTAGCTGCCCTGGCCCATCGAAAAGGTCACCAATAAACTGAGTTCAGCCGGGGAAGAAGTAAACAAATGCACATCCTCATCCCAGTGGGAGCTTAAAGTGGGGCTGATGAGGGAGGTGTGTGGACCAGGGGGTCGGGAAGGGGCTGATGGGATAGGAGGTCCAACTCCACCAGAGGCTCTAAACCTCCAGGTAATGTTTGCATCAAAACAAAGAACAGGCTGACAGACATGAAGCAAACCAAGATCTGCATACTGAACATCATCAGATCTAGCGGAGTGCTGACTACATTCAAAGACAGTTTATAGAGCTCCATTCGATCTCCAGGAACCTCACGGAAAGCCAAAGCTGAAAATGAAGATGGTCACAGAGCAGGTAGGGGTGAGGGTGTTGCAGCAGCTAGGAAACTGGGCTGGTGGCCAAGGACTTGCCATCTTTACAGCTACTTCAGTGAACATTAAGTAAACAGGTGTAGAGCAACAGGGGGTCTAGATACTTAGAGTGGAGATGAAGCCTTTCAGAAAGGGTCTCTCCATCTAGACAAGACCTCAGGAGAACCCCTGCTATGTTCCTCAACCTGGGCACAGCATCTGAATCACGTCTTCATCTGTGCATTTGCTGGTTAGTGCCAGTCAGTTGACGACAAACTGGTGCCACGTATAAGGAATCATTTGTGTTACACCATGTTATAGGTGAGCCACGCCGATAGAAATATGTCTGTGAGACAGTTACAAGCTGTGTGGGATATTTTTGCCTTTTTTGCCACTTCTCTGACCTGCAGGTATTCTGTCAGGGATGTGTGATGGAGCACATGGTCCTGAGTACACACCACAAACCCCTTAACAGTGACACAACAGCTGTCTGAATAAACACAAATGAACTGAAATGATGAAGATCGTGTTGCTGCCAAATTATTCATATCATGAACACGGAGATGGATTGCTTTTATGCCGTGTCGTTATTTTTAGCCTATATATCAAAATGATTTGCTCTGAAATCGTGAAGATTAAGAGCAGTTGGGATCCAGTTCAAATACAGCTAGGGCCTTATGCTCTATAGAATACATAGATTGTGCACAAGTAATGTGGTGTTTCCTCTTATGACATGTCTATAGACATCCCCACACACCCTGGCCCACCCAGTCAGGATGTCCATGAAGTTGTGGGGAATCCCAGTGGACCCCCTCTTTAACAAGCCATGTATGACAAATTGCAACGTAATGCACCACTTTCCTAATCTTTAATTAAAATGCGAGTCTCTGCCAACAACAGCACTTCGTCGAGTTAAACAGCCTACCAGGAAATGCGGCCATACAGCATAGAGTTTTCTTTCTCTCTAATTATTATTATTATTATTTTTAAAAAAATCCCAGTCACTCCATTATTTTCTTTCTCGCTACCTTGGCCCAGCCGCAGACAGAGCCTCACAGTATCTTCACCGTGGTAATTAATCGCCGTGGTATTTAGGACTGTTCAAGTAGACAAATATGACAGAGACAGGGACAATTAGGAAACCCGTTCAAGCTACATTACCTTCCCTTGCTATTACTGTTCTCCAGCTCCTGGTTCCCTTGTAAAGGCTGCGCTGGGACTGCTACACGTGGGCTGTGGAGTTATTAATAAAACAAAACACAACTGTGTTTACTGCACTTTCATAATTGCAAATAAATTTCAATTATCTGCCGTGTCACTTCCTTAAGTGCACAGACGCCTAGACAGCCTGGGTTGTGTATGTGAATCTGCGCATGTGTATAGTCGTTTATTTCTTTTCACAGCAGAATTTTTACAGCGTGTCACTGTGTTTGAAATTTAAAAGGATTTACCCCGTTTTCCACAGTGTCTGACTGCTTCTCCGGACAGTTTTGGGACTTACCTCTTTCACACTTCAGTCAACATCTGGGCACAACGCAAAGCCAAGTAGTTATTCATATTCCAGTGTGTCTGTGTGAGTGAGAGGGAGCGGGAAAAAAAGCACAGCAGCCAGTCACATCCCAACAGAAGGTCCTCTTTATCTGCAGCCTGAAGCAGGACAACATCAAACTGGTGTCACCTGGCAGGAACCCTTGACCTGCACGGGCCACACCAGTGGTCCACGCTGATGGTCTGCAGCCTAATCGTGGCTCAGCAGCCAACTGAACTCTCACATATAGAAACGGTCAGAAGACTAAGATATCTCCCAGATAGTGTGATATTCAGTAGCCCCCATCACATGTTTCCCCTTATAATGTGTCATACTGCTGTGTTAAATGCATGTTGCTAACAGTGTGTTACAATAACAAACACTGAAAGCCCTTAATCACACCATGCGGGATGAAGTATCACTTTTTTGCAGTGGGCTGAGCTGGCGTCTAGACTGGCTGCAGGAGGGATCTGTCTGTGGTGCATTGAGGAGGCGGGTGGCGTTACCTGCCCCCAGCCATTTTGCGGCAGCCTGTGATTGACAGCCCAGGAGCTGACGGGGAACTGGGGGTTAGTACCGGGGTTAGAGGGGAGGTGGGCACTATTGTGACCTCCCTGGCCCTCAAGGAGAACACAGCTTCCCGTTTCCTCAGAGCTCAGAAGCTCGGAAGGAAACGTTCAGTGTAGAGCCTCCCTTGGGGGCCGTCAATAATGTGACAGATGAAGGCGGTGGAGAGGGGTGTGCCACACCAAGAACACAGATAAAAATAATCTGTCCCAAATTACAACATTTTTAGGCAATAAAACAATAAGTGACAGCAGGTAGCATAGCAGCTCAAGCAGTGCCTTTGGATTCAGAGGAAAAAAGGTCAAATCTCATGTCTTGCTATAGTGCACTTGAGCAACATTAGTACTCTGAACTGCTGGGTGAAAATTACCCAGCTGTATAAAATGGGTAAATAATTGTAAGCAGCTGAACATTGTGAGTTGCTTTAAAGAAAAGTATCAGCTAAATACACTGCAGGTGTTTTGGTTTTGTGACCATTTTGGGGGTCTTCAGTGATTTAGGATCCAGTTTGCTGTTCTCTGTATATCAACTTTACAATGTTCTTTGAGGACCGACGAGTCCCATATTTCATTTTGTGTGTTTTTTTTCAGCTTGATGTTTCTAATTTCCTTTGTTAAGTGGAAATGAAACAGTCTGACTTTTTGCTCTGACACTGCTAGTGTGGGGGTATCAGTGTGAAAATAAAACAAAGTTAGCCACCTTAGGAAGTGCTCAAAAGTCTGCAAAGCATCCGGTAAACTTGACTGGAAATAACACGTATTTTGGGGCCAAGGTACTTGTGTAAAATTGCAATGAGAGGGCGGTAAATGAGCTTTTGGCAGCATTAGTACCAGGGTGGGAGACGAGGGTCTACTAGAGCCGCGCAGTTGGGTCGGCATTTACCTGCTGACAGAGATCGTGCCATTGGCAGCGTCAGTGAGGTTTCACCCGCTTCAAGCACGTCGCAAGGCTCAGGTCAATGGCACCCTGGACCACGCACAGATTCACAAAGCTGCCATTCAGTTCATCTAATGGCCTTATTAGGATGTCTTTAAGTGATTATTTCTTGTAGCTTCCCCCCCCCCCCCTCCTGTGGGCAGTGCTATATGTCTACACGCTCCCTGGCCACTGTATTAGATACACTTAACAAGGGTTGGCACAGAATGCTGGACACACTCCACGGGGCTGTGACAGGTTTACACCATTTTTTGGAGATTTGGCAGCACACTGATTCTACTAACATCCCAACCTCATCCCAGAGATGCAGTATTGGTTTGAGGTGTGGTGAGTGTGGAGGGCATCGTGACGGTGAAGGCACCATCATCTCTGTGGAGCCATCCTGAGATGTTGTATTCTGTGACATGGCACATTATCCTGCTGGAAGTATCAGACTGAGAATGACCAGACTACAAACAAAGGGACAGATGCACCAGGTCAGTATCAGTGTTCTTACTCTGTTGCTGATAAAACTGAAAAACCTAAAAAATCTGCAAAGCCTATCGTGTGTCAAGAAACTATTCCCCACCCCATTACACCGCCCTCACAAGTCAGTACCGAGCAGGTGAAGTGGCTGGTGATACTGATATAGAAACTGTCATATATCCATGCCTTTTGTTAAATTAAAACTGTCATATAGATTTGCAGATGAACAAAGTGACATTCACTGATTTTTAATTGTACGTTTTACAGTTCTGCATGTTAAACCATATGCAAGTTTAGCTCTTACAATTCGTTCATTGTTTAAACTGTGCCAGTATGGTTTGGGCTTTTTTTGACCCACAGCTACCTATCCATTTATGATTAGAGGCCTCTACAATTAAATCGATAAGACCATATTCTGCTAATTATTTTTTGGTTATTTATTTATACTGCTCCAGAATGCAAACTGGTTTCCCCATGTCTCTGTCTCTCACCTGAAACATATCAGACACAGGCAAGCACAAAAACCACACAATCCTTGTTATCCCTGTCCCTGAAAGAAAATGACCTGACAAAAGAAATAATAAAATAAAGAAAAACAGGAATAAACCTTGATTTGATCCAGCCCTTCAGATTTCTGTCCTCTTTGTGTTTACTCCCCACGCTGGGTGTTTAATGAGCTCCAGCTCTGGTATTAGCCCAGTGTCGTTTGTCTAGCGAGGCAGCGCCATTAGCGCGAGAGATAAGGCCTTCTGGGTAATCAAAGAGCGTCCTCTTCCAACTGAAAATTGTCTCTCTCTGCGTCGCGCAAAATATCTGCACTGCACAAAGTAATCGCACGGCAGAAATGGCAAGTAGCTCACAAGTGCTCCGCACTCAGATCTCCTCAACTGCGCACACACACACATTAACACACACGGGCATGCGACTACGCTGCCAAACCCCTTGCGTGGATTACTTGACCCAGCAAGGATTGAGACTAATTTCAGACCTCATGAGATCACGGCGATGTTGATCTTGTCCAGGGTGGGGGGGGGGGGCGCAGTCGGCCACGGGAGTCACAAGTGATCTGCTCTGAAGAAAAGCAGATGCTGGCACCGGGACGGTGGCACACTGTCAGAATTAATCACACTTACATCACATGACAATTCACAGCAAGTTGGTGACATCAGTGTGTTTATGTGCCTATGTCTTTAATCCAATAACTTCTGTTTGATAACTCACAGAAATGTTAAAGATAAGGCTATAATGATAAAGATATAAAACCCCTAAAAGAGAGAATAAATTGGCTCAAAATAGCTTTAATTTTAATGATACTTAACATGAAATCATAGCAACATTAATAAAGTAATATAAAATGGAAAATTTGTGACACCTTCTATTATTACTTAAGATCATTGCCACTGTGGCTCTTGTTGCAGTTTCTATACTTGATCAGGTCTGGGAGACATCTCGTGAAGACCTGCAGAATTCCCACGGTTCCTCCCGATGGAGTGGCTGGCAGGGAGGAGTAAACAGTCCGTTTATTTATTTACTTGCCACGCAGGAAATGGATTGAGAGACTGCTGTCGTGCCACAGACCACAATCTGTTTGTGACGTGGCTGCATGCTGCCAGGGTGGCTTCTGGGAGGGGATGAAGAGGACGGGGAGGGGTCTCTCCAGAGTGATGCCAGTGAACCTGCAGGCAAAAAGGGGGCTGAGGACACAAATAAAGGGAGCAGGCCTGATTTCCCGCGGTCCTGTGATAGTGGATAAGAGGCTAAGACAGGGGCTAATCCTGCTTCACCGACCACAGGAGCATCTGGTGTGACGCACTGATAACCCAGCCATCTGAAGGTCCCATCCTGCTGCTGCCAGTCGCCATGACGAGGACCTGCAGCCTTTTACCCGGGGGGGGGGGGGGGGGAAAAGGAAACCGTGTCTTTGTGATGACACTGTGCTTTCTCGGCAGCCATGCTGGGGAAGATGTATTGTNGGGGGGGGGGGGGGGGGGGGTGATAAGGCAGTAAGGGGTCCAATGAGGTCTGGGAGTCAAGGTTGTCTCGGCGAAGGAGACTGTCTCTGGAGGGGGCTAAAAGGGGAAGAGGAGAAAGAAGAAAAGAAAAGGTGTATATGCGTGAAAAGCCAAGCATCGTAAATCCTCACCGTGGCAACCGGAAAGCAGCGAGTGCAGGGTGACGGGTCGGTGACAGAGAGAAGAGGATTGTTGCTGCTGCCTTGCTGCGCTGCTCATGACAGCTAAAGGGGAGAGGATAGGAAATTGGTGAGGAGGAATTACCAGTGTTACACACCTCGCCATCTTACAAATGAATGCCGTTTAGCCCCAGCATATAAATGAGTGGGTTTCCTATAAAGGGGGGGAGGGGAGCAGGAGAAAAACAGAGGCAGAGTGGGAACAGTAGCGATCAGTCACTGGGAGGGGGCGTATGTGCACGCGGGTACGAGGCAGGAGGCATTACGTGCAAAAATAAAAATGGGCAGAGCGGAGCCCGGCAGCACCCCGTCACAAGGTCAGGCTGAAAGGAACGGGGTTCGTGAGTAGTGGGCGGGAACAAAAAAACAGATCATGATAAATTGGCTCCCATTTAACAAAACGCTGCCCTTAATGCACCTCTCTGAGCCAAGTCTAGTCGGCTGGCACCACGCTCACTTTAATACGGCTGCCGTCCATTTGTGATGTATGAAAGCCGCGCTTCGGCACTAATTATGCAATTACAAAGCGGAAGCGCCGTGGCAGTGCTGCATTGAGGGGAGGGGCCAGGCAGCCCAGGCAGGCAGTATGGTACACCGGGCAGTGACCACCCTTCCTTGTCCTTTGCATTGGGACACTGGATGATACACCAAAAAACAAGGATCACCTTTCTGGACCCTCCACAAAGCATGCCTCCAAAATGCCACCATCATTTAGTGCAGAAGGAGAAGCTGACCACAATGTCCTGGCAATGCTGATGCGGGAGGCAAGCCAGCGGGGCGGGGAGGCGGCAAGTGGAAGAGGAGAGAAAGGCAGAAAATTTTGTCAGCTGTGCGAACTAAGGGCAATTTATTACCAGCTGCTCCGCAGAGACAGAATATTTTGCCCCTGTACCTTTCCAGCCTCTGCAGATCGTCGGCATGAGGAATGGGGGCATATTCCCACCCTTGGAGGGCACTGAGGTACAACTTCACGTAGCCCCATCAAAGTTAGTAATACCACAGAGGGTCAAAGGTTAAGAGCACCGTGGCAACCACTCTTGGCTCCAATGCATCACGACATCTAAAGGGCTACAGATAGACATATTATTTGTTCTCTTCCATCCCACTTCTTCATATACTGGGGAGGTGCTGCCAAGACCCAGGCAGAACTGTGAATTGCTGAGAATTGGGAGTGGGCTTTTTCTTTGTTTTCAGGCAGAAAAAAAGGGTTTTTAACTTTGTTGCAAAGCAGCTGGAGGGCAAGTCAGCTGTGCTAACTGGATTTGAACCCCATCCTGTATGCCTGTGTTAATGCAAAAGCAGAGTGTTTTATCATACATTTAGGGAGGAAATTTCCTTCACACAAGCATGATCTGAGAACAGCTTAAATAGAAGCATCTGAAATGTTAGTGTAGCGCAGTAAAAACCTTCAGAAGACAAATTTACAAGAACTCCGGGTTGACCCCTCAAATCACACAATAAATAAAATTGATGATTACATTAACGCCCACATGTTTTAGAAACCAAAATCACATGATTTTACCGGAAACAAAATGAACGCAAAGAAAAAATACATTTTTATTGCTTAATTGGGTTATAACTAATATCCTGATAAACTTCCACTTTTTCAGGCAGCATCCTGAACCAGGCAACCGAGGGGGAAAAGGTAAGCAGAAGGTGAACAAAGGTTAGTACTATAACTGTTAGTGGTGTTAAGATCGTTTCCATCTAAAACAGATGGTCACAAAATGCGATGCAGCAATTTTCGCCCCGTTTTATCATTTCCCGCTAAATGCAATCCCCTCCGTGCCAGTTAATGTCTCTCGCTATCTCAGGTGTAATCGGAGAGCCACAGTTACTATTTATCTCACGTCCCGCTTGGCGATAGCTGCCGACCAGTGCTGGCGTGACCTCCCGAACGCACACATCCATTTTACCTCACTATTTCTACGGCACCCATTAATAAAAACTGACTAGGTTTCAAGCAAATGAACGTGTTCTGATAAATGAGGGTCCCGACTTAATTGCTCGGTAAATTAAGAGCTCACAATGGTGACAATGTGCACCAGTTTTAATATTTAAAAACTCATTAAACATGTGTATATTCCGCTTAGTTAAGTATGCAGTAACGCGGCCTCACCTTCCAGGGGAAATTAATGACCAGATGACACAACAGTTTGAATCTGGGATCATACAGATAGTTTTATGTTCCTTTTTCCTACTTTCACACTCAGAAACACACACACACACACACACACACACACACACACACACACACACAGAGGCTTGTGTTCAGATATAGATGAGTGAACATCCGAAGTACATTCCACAAATGTTGGTGAAATACAATTCAGGGTATGTATTCCTCACATTCGGATGAAGAGCCAGACAGGCAAACACAGAATGTATTTTAGGAATATGTTGTAGAATTGTTATCGCTTCATTTGCATGACAACAGACAGACAGCCATTAGTGGCTATCGCTGCAGCTGTTTCTACACCAATACTTTATTATTATTGAGGCCTAATGCAGCTCTACAGTACAGTGAAAGTGAGCAAGTGAGGAAGCAAAAGCGGCCGACACAGAGCGTTTATGGTGATGGATTGCTTTCAGTAATTTCGCTTTATTATGATTGGGAAAGATCAATATTTTAACAGTTCTGTTATGGCCTTTAGTACCGTACTTAGCATGTATTATTCATGACCTTTATCAGCACATGAGGGACTGTGATTTCCAGTCAGTGGGCGGAAGCGGGAACCAGCCACAGATGCCTGTGGAGCCATATCTGCAGACAGAGTGAGCAGGAACCAGGAATCCACCGGTTCAAAACGTGATTTGGTGCAATGTGCCGTCGGCAGGGGTCGTGCCACAAACAGGTCATCTGTGCCCGCATGTGTGTGCACACACACACAGAGCGCAAAGGAATCCAAAGACAGATATGCTGGCATACCCACATCATACAGATGGTTTGCACATACACACTTTGAAATCAAATTGACTCCTTTTTAGTTAATGCTCAGTACTTCTTTTGATAGTGGGGTCCTGCACGCACTCTCTCTCTTTCTCACACACACACACACACACACACACACACACACACACACACACACGTCCTGATGCTGTGCTAAATGACTCACCTACTGGGAGAGAACAGGAACTACTGTAGGTAGAAAAACTGACCCTGACCTGTCCACTTGCGGAGCTGTGTCTAACTGTGGGCGGAGAAGAAACAGTGTCATTCTGATTCCCTCGCTCTCTTGCCTTTTCGTGTCTGGACTACATGGTGTGTTCCTGCCAAAGCAGCTCTGGTGAAAGACGCTGTTACATTTACACTGATCTGATGCTTTTCCTCCAAAGTGACTTACACTGCTAAGCTACTTACAATGATTTCCCCATTTATACAGCTGTGCAACTCTTACGGGAACAATTCAGGATAAGTACTTTCCTACAAGGTTACTGCGTCCTTTGAGTGCAAAGGTAACAGTTCTATGCCTTGCGCCTCATGTTGCCGCCTGTTCATTTTTACCAGGCCTCGCGTTACTGTATGGGTTTTAATAAAACATGTGGCCTGCAACAAAGAGAAGTTTCTACAAATCACAAGTTGAAGTTCTCCTAGTTCATCTCTGTCAGGTGATGTCATGTTCATCCATGACTGAAGTCTGTCAGAGCAACAGGAAGCAGCGGACAGAGAGGCGGAGGCGGTGAGAGAAAGGAAAAAATCTCTTTAAATCTCTTTAAAAATAAAAAAAAAAAAAAATCCTCTGAAAAGAAAAATCCTTTGTGCCCCCCAGCTCCTGGCCTCCCTCACCTCCCCTATATTTAAAGCGCCGCATAGAGTGAGCAGGAACGGACCCTACGAAGCCGGTTTCTGCGAGCGGGTCGCGCCGGAGCTGATTAGATGGGTTTCGGCGACGGCGGAGTGGTAATAGGCTCCTCTTCCCGCCGCCCGCTAACCTGCTGCTCCCCCAGCAGCCGCTGCGACTGGAATTAATCAGACCTACTGGGAGCTTCCAGCGTCCCCGCTCCGCGGGCGAGCCACTCTGGAGTCATTTACCAGCGAATCCCACTGTCGCCTTGCTGTCATTTAGGCCTTTTCATTACGTGCGATTCCCTCTCTCTGCTGCTCAGGAGAAAAAAAAAAGGGAAACGGGGAAAAAAATGAAATGGGTGACAGATTAGCCTAATGCCGGGTACTTTTTATAGACTGCTATTATTATTACCCCCCTTTGTACCGTACACAGAGAGGGAGCAGAGTGGAGTAATGCGAAAATGTAGAAAAATGGGGGGGCAATGAAAATAGAGAAATATAGAGAGAGGGGCTGGTCGTGAGCAGGGGGGCGTGAAGGACACCAGCTTTCCCAGTGATGGTTTCCGTGGTAATTAGGACGCCGCCTCACTAACAAACCTGCCGTCACCAGTGGAGGCGCTACCGCTGTCCTCAATGTGACAGTAGGTGGCCAAATTTTTTCAGTCTGCGGGAAGGTTGGCAACGTAAACAGCTGGAACATCACTGCCTAACTGTAACAAAAAGCAGTTAGCAGTGTAAAACCCCTTCAAGGGATGTATTATCCCCTCAACACAAGATCTTTCTGCAGTAAATTACACAGGTGCAGGAATAGAGTGCCCTCCTCACCTGGACACCGCATGCAGACAATGAGTGTGAGCACAGCCTGGCTGTTTGCGTGTGTCCCCACAAAGGCTGGTCTGCAGACATGAATGAAAACGCCGGAGGGAGACGGAGGAGATGAAAAGCAGGAGCAGCATGCTGTAGTTCCGCTTCTGCTCCAGGACTGAGCTTGGAACAGGACGCGACTCCTCTTTATCCGCAGAGGAGCGAGCACCTCATATCTCGGTCGCCCACATCTGGGGCACTCTGGGAGCAGCGATGTGAAAGAATTACGTTGACACCTCCAGGGATGGGGGGGTGGGTGACAGCATGGTCTCTGTCTCTTTATGCACACAGATATACATTCATATGCATTTCTGAGAAAGACCTCCTTCAGACATATTACACCGCCATACAATGTAGAGTCGGCAGGCCAGGTAGCGGATGTCCTACATTTCATTGCAAGTATATGCAGTTATGATAAAACTTCACTTGCAACTCCAGTTCCAAATGCATGAGTGATAGTGTACCACAGCGAAAAGGAGTGATTTGAATTGAAAGAAGTCATATACATCAATTATTTATACCCAATGTGACCACATTGACATGAAGTCACTTCAAAATGATGGGTAGTTAGCAGACAGAGCAGGACGGGACTGGTTTGCATTGTGTTTCTCGTGGACGACTATACGAATGGGCCTCCCCCCTGAAAAGTGTGAACTGAGTGAAGGAGTCATAAACACATTCTCACATGAGCTGTACAGATGTTAATGCATGGTGCGAACATTATAAATGATCGCGGTGTCACATGATCGGCTCCTGTGCTCGGCTGACGTTAGGTGTTGAAAAAGTGTCCATATTTGAGGCGTCTGTCGCAACGCTATGGGTCAAGCTGCACAGCTAGCTGTGTGAGTGTGTGCATGTTTATGTGTGGGGGAGTCATACTGGGAGGTGACTAATATATCCCTAGAAATGGCTGAAATAAATGGGCCTCCGCTAATTTCCTAGGTGCTGTTTCCAGTTCAGTCTGATGACTCTGTGTGTGTGTGTGTGTGTGTGTGTGTGTGTGTGTGTGTGTGTGTATACTGCAGACACAGACAAGAAGCAGAAGCCAGAGTCGCTCCATTCAGGTCCCACCAATTAAGAGCGGGGCATTTTGCCAGGCAGAGGCAGCCTGACATGTTGTCATGTAAATACAGACAACAGTCACCGCTGTAGGAAAGAGTGTAAAGGCGCTCAAAATTTAGCTTTAATTGGCACAGCGTTCTTTCGCAAAATACTTCCAAGACTTTATGGACCTTGGTATAGTCCTACACTGCACAGAACACCCCAAATCTCTCATTCTCTGCCCGTACAAGAAGAAGAGCCAAAACACACAGTATAAAGTGGATTTTCGGCCAACGGCGAGACCCTCTGGAGTTTCTACAAATTCACGTGCACTCGGACACATGTGAAGCTGCTAATTCAGGCCTCAAGAGGAGTCCAGCTGTTATACCAGTAAGCATGATACTTAACTTGATTTGTTTCAGTAGAACATCCAGCTGTATAAACTGACACACATTAATGTTCAAGCCACGTGAAGGTCTGGGAAAGAAGCCATCTGTAAAGCCACTAGAACACATTTAAATAAAATAATTGTGCACACGCAGAAATTCTACAAAACATGATTCGATGGACGAGGTGCCACAAAGAGAACAAACTGACATCACTTTGCACGTGACCTTCTCTACAGCTCCCTGAGGTGACACAACCAGGGGCTATTCCAAGTCAGGCAAATCCATGCACTAACAGCGTCCACTTTCCTCTGATGATAAACGTGTGCCACACCTGAGCGGCACCACAGTGACTTGGAAAAAGTATTAACGTGGAAGAAAACAGGCACTGGATCTTCACATTGTCACTGTTTTCCTCCTACAGGACATAGCAGACAACTGGAAACATGACCTGCTGGAATGAAGAAACTTGAAAAATGGTTGTTTGTGTGCAAAAAGCACTTTCATTCTCAACATCAACTCAATGGTCAATGTGTGTTGGGGGGGAAACCAAATCTTTATTTTGTTTTGAACTTAAGTTACATTTGGGCTCACTGCCACCATCTGTGTTCAATACCTTACTTACTTTTATATCAATATTTGATTTGGAGTCTCCTTAGACAGTGGGAACATGAGAATGAAAGTGCTTTCTGCATACAAGCCTTGAGCACACAAACACTGGTGCTCGCTGACTTCGCAGATCACACCAGTGCGGCTGCGTTTCCTCTGGCCTGGGATGTGAAGTGGACTGAGTGGTTGGACCCATAACTGCGGAAACTGGAAGAGTGGATCTCACATCGCGTTGCGTTGCTGGGGGTTCCGTTACACTGCGCAGGTACACTGGGGGCCGCCGGCCGCCATCCGTGGCACACGATGTGTTTGTTTGGACTCGGGTTGGATTTGAAACCTATCAGGAAATGGGTCTGCTCTGGCAGGGATCAAAAGCTGGGGGGTTACTGAAATATGGATGGTGTTTATTGTGGCTCTGGTTGACTGAAAATGACTAGCAGTAAGTGTGTGTTTACTTCAGAAAATAGAGAGTGCACAGCCCTCAGACAGACTCGCTGTCAATGGAAGCAGTATGTAAGTACAGTGCACTCGCAACAGTTATTGAATACAGAGAATTACATGAGTTTTGTGCAACATCTACCTTCAAATTATCTTTAAAACATTAGTTAAGGCTCCTTTAAACATTGAGATCGGAACATTTTTAAAGAGTTTTATCAATCCACGCAGGGAAATGCTCATAACTTGAATAATCACTTTATGCTTCACTCTGTGTCTGGAAATAGGTCAGTCCTCATATCATAATCATTTATTTTTGCCTTTGTCACATCCACAGTAACCACCACCTTCACACACCTTACTTCCCCAAATCGGAACACTGAGGGGGCACTGGGAGGGAAAGGCTTTGACTTATATATGTTACTCAAAAAAACACTGGCAAGGGGAGATGGAGCAGCAGGATATCGCAGAGAGAAGAACACACTCCGCAGCATGACCAGGGGCTCTCTGCCATTCTCTATCAATGCAAAACAGACCACTACCCTAGGCAACAAGGAAATTTTGCTCTTTATAAACTCAGTTTTTTTAAAGGATACATTTATTTTGAAAGTGCTTAGGAGAAGTGGGGAGGGGAGCGAGATGAAAAGCATCCTTAGCATGCCGGAAACATCTGGTTTCATATTTGGAGACCGAAAAGGAAATTGCAGAAAGACAAAACTCTTATGCTTTGATTTATTTTATTATTTGAGCAATGTCCGCTGCCAGTCATGCGGTCCAGATTTGTGGTCATAAATTGGAGGGAAAGCAGTGGGACAGGGGACATTTAGGAGGCTCCTGTAACAGCTCAGCTCTGATTGATAACATTGCTGATAACACCTATGATGGTTGTCCGCTAAATTACTCAGCACTGAAGGGTTCTTGTTAATTGGATGAATTAATGCACTTGGAGAACATGAGGCGAGAGAAGAAGAGTGATGAAGAGCATGCTGGTTCTCCATCCTGACAGCCTGTCCAAGTACAGCCACCCTTTTCCCACTGAGACCTGTTTAAATAGCTCTGTAAATTTGGCCGGACGGGAGTCGACCATATGGAGGGTCAGTAAACAAGAGTTATGGGGTTGTAGTACAGCCAGCGGCTTCTCCCGCTCCCTCTCTCTCAACAGTGTAAATCCTGTGTACTGGCAGCACAGGGGCAATGTAAATGTCGTGTGGTGCTGCCTAGTCCTCACAAAGCCCACCAGCTAGTAGATATTGCCCCCAAGCAGTTTACATAGCAGGCAGTGGGTAGGTAGCACAGTGGTTGAGGGACTGGACTTGAAAGATGGCTATTTAAAGAGGGAGCACTTAATGTGAACTTCCTGAGACAGGGTAAGCAATATGATCCTGACAAAAGCAACAATGTATTATTTGTGACAATTTATTCTACAGTGTACATTAGTATCATGAGCGGCACCATATTTAACAATACAGTAAATGCATGGTTTTACCTCCAACGTGTTTGTGGTTGATGTGACAGGTGGGTCCTTCATAGATGGAGATTGTTTGGTTAAAAGTCAGACGGAGCCTTTCCCCCCCATTTTCATCAAGTGCTTTTCCTTTGCAGGGTTATGATGTCTGCAGCCTAAACTGGAAGCAAAAAGCAAAAAGTACACCCTAAAAGAGATAACACCCAACTGTGCACACATTTACTCAAACATATATACTAGAGACCATTTCAGGCCCCCAAATAGCCTGAACCCCATGTCTTTGGACCATGGGAGAAAACTACAGGACACCTAGATAAACAGACAGAATAGGCAAACTCCATGCAAACTGAGCCTAAGCTGAATGCAGGGCACAGCAGGCACAGTCAGTACAAAACCCCACAAACAAAGATAAACATGACTGAATGTTGGAATAAGTGTACAGGACCAAAAATTGAGCCCCGAGGGACTCCAGATGAGAGGATGCAAAGGACTGAGAAGCTTTCTGCTTGTGTGGAAAGTTCAACATGACCAATGGGACAGGAGCATCAGATAATCAGCTGCACCGGATGCTGGAGATGAAGATGAAGGGAAGAGATTTTTGCTACTGCAGAGTTAAGTTCCTTCATGACTATGCGTACATTCCGTCTCTGTGGAGAATCCTGCCCTGGAGACAGACTGGTTTGGATCAGAAGATTGGCTGAAAAAAATACTGAGTTACTATTAGATCAGACAAAATGTGTCTAAACTAAGATATAACTGATGTAGACTGAGTCTATTATACTGAAGTAGAATTTTGAAGAAAAAAATTTGTGACCGGACGACTTTCAGGATGTTTTCAGGCAAGCCATACAACCGTTGTCTTATAACACAGAAACTTTAAACATTATTCCTTCCACTAGCACTAATATTCAGAGTGTGCACACATTTGCATTATAGCATCAAAATACAACAGTTGTAAAACTTTTTTCCTGATTCTGACATGACTTTTGAAATTTTAAAACTACTTTGACCTTGAAATAAATATTTCCTTAAGGACTCAACATTTCAGCACAGGAAAAAAGGAAACAAAGACCATTATTGGGAAAGTTTTTGTTTTAGGACATGAATACTCCTTTGTTGTTTTGTTCCGTTCAGAAGATTGAGAGAAGTAATTACAGCTGGCCCTTTAATTAAAACATTGACTTAAGTTTTGAGCATTGATTTCTGCCATCATTTAAAAGAAAAATACACCCTGTTTGTTACAGCAGTAGCACTATCCATAAATATACATATAGCAGGGTACTAAACTAGAGTTGAATGATTCCGGAACTTCACAAAATATTCTCTAGTCATAAACTTCCAACCAGCAATAAGCTAAATACAAAAACAATCTCAGTCAACTGTTAAAAAGGGAAATAAAACATTGCTTCTAAAGTTACACCGAGAATAGAATAGTAACCCCAGAGCATTGAATCTAAAATCAAGATTCAAACCCCTTGGGTTGATCAGAAGGAGGGAGGTTTTGCTGCTGTGAACACCGGAAAGTTTCATTTATTTAAATATTGGAATTTCTCAGATTATTGCCTGCATAAAAGACTAAAGGCCCTACGCGATTACCTCGTATTTTATTTACCTGCTTGGCAACAAGTAACTCTGCATCACCTCTAACTTGTACTCTGTCCAGTTGTTCCTTGTCCTGCAGTTTATACTCCCTGATATAAGACTGAAACCCTCCTGACCATGACCATGACTTGCTGAGGGTTTAACCAGTAAAAAGCAAACTGAGTGCCCAAGGATCACCCCCCCCTATCAGAAGATGAGCAAAAAGGACTTCCTGAGATCTCACCCTCTCCTCTGACAGAGGTGACAGACACTGAGCTCACAAGTCTGTGCCATTGTGTCCATCAAGACTGTAAGCTTAGGGCTCCATAAATCATTATTATGAAGCTGGCCTGTTTCTAAATGGAGTTTTTTTCCTCTCAAAAATACTGGTGTGTGTGTGTGTGTGTGTGTGTGTGTGTGTGTGTGTGTGTGTGTGTACAATCTTGCAAGGAGCTGGGGAAAAGCAAAAAAGAACACAAACACTCGACTGAAGAAATTATGACAAAAAGAAACAATCAGGTGGTCAAAAGGGGTGATAGTTTAACAGGACATTCAGAAGAATGTCCAAATGAGGATATGGGTTGTTTTTGGAAGGGCAGGGAGGCTGCCATGCTGGTGCAGGGAAAGAGAAAACATCCAAATTGGCCTGTTTGCCTGTGGTTGTCCATTCGGGTTGTCCAGAGAGGTGCAAACCTCACAGAAGGTTCACTGTGCCCTCGAACTGTTTATCAACGTCCTGCCTTGGCTCGGAACCTGCTGGATGACTTGCACTGTACTTACTGCTCCAGAGTAAGGCAATAAGCTTAACGTCAGTTATTTCAGATTCCATCATGTAAAATTATACATCTGCTTATATTCTTAGAGAGATTTCAGGGAAGTTTTCTGCTCTGAGAACGTTCTTCCTCCTCTGCTGTAAGTAGCAGAGAATGAATGAGCTATGGCCCAGGCAGGCAGGGAATTGAGCCAAAGCATAGCAGGACAGACCATGTCCTTGGAGAGGCAGCTTCTGTTTACCGTCATTTGTCATCCGCTGCTAACGGAGATCAACAGTGGTCGGCACCCAGATCAATATGCTCTTAACCCGGTCCTCATCCACAGGGGCCTTCTTGCAGTCTGCCCCCTGCCCCTGTTCGCCACATCGCCTCCCCCAGTTCTCTCCTTTCTCGCCGTGATTCTGGCACCAGCACGGCTAGCATTTTTCATTCTCTGGACAGTGGTGACAAAGAGGGGGGTGATATTTGGTGACGTGTGGAATGATGGATATGAGAAGGCGAGGAGCTGGGAGCAGCCATGCACCAGCCGTCTAATCGCCTGCCTGACGTTGCAGATTCTCCTGCAACCTTGACCCCCCCTTTGCTCAGCACAAACACAGTTAGACACCTTTTTGGGTTCCCTGCTGAAGTGTGTGTATGCCGGCTGGGCTGCAATGACAGATGGGAGAAGGACAAGCTCAGGGAAAGGGGACAAGACCAAGGAGAAGAGACACACCTGGGGACTCAATGGAGAGGCTATGGAATAGAAGACAGTGTAATGATTAAGGGCATGGACATGTAAGCTGACCAGTTTGCACTCTACCCATTGTACTTAAAATTTTCAAATACTCCAAGAGGTTTTGCAGGAAAGTGCAGCAATACAATAATAATAATAATAATAACAATAATAATAATAATAATAATAATAATAATAATAATAATAAAAGAAAATCCCAGGTGAGGAAGGGTAAGGAACCTCAGGAGATATGTCAAGTCAAAGAGATGTGAACAAGAGCCAGAGGACAGGACTTCCCCCCCTGGACAAATACAAAATAGAGTTGAGAACTCCCAATAAACACATCGTCTTTCTCCCTTTGTTGCACTGCCCCAAGAGCAGAGGACAGAGTGCTTTTGTAAACACTTACGAACCTCTCTAGCCACATACACATAGACACACAAAATACAACTGGGGCCTTTTCCCCCTTTTCTGGCTTGTTTCCTTCCACTGCCCAGTGAAACAAAATGTTCTTTTTCACTACCATGAAGAATAAACGCAGTCTTACAAAAGCTTGTACAAGTATAGGGGTGACAAAGCCTGTTTGTATCTCAAATGGGTGTGAGACAGAAACAGTGTAGGAGGGGGAAGAGGATTCGGTTACATCCCTACACACACAAAGCGGCTTTCTCTCACAATATAACATAGCAACACAAACCAGCCCTGATCCTGGTGTACATTCCCCTCATGGTCCAGATCCTGACACGCTGTTTAAAGGATTATGTCACAAACAGCTTGATGAATTGTGCACACACGTTTGTATGTTTGTGGACGTGTGTAACTGCAATGAACTCGCGGAGCAGAGGCACACGATAGCCAGGCGCTACTGCAACATTCAGGCATTTTTTGGTTTCGTTTGTATTCAAACCATGTAAACTGTGTCAGTAGCAAGTAGAAAAAAGTTATCAGCTGTCAAAAGCAAGATATCGGAAACAATCTGAAAAAAGGCAGAATGATGCAATAGAAATTTCGATTTGCGTTTCCAAACAACAACAGAGTCTGTGGAAAGTGAAATCGAGGACACGAGACATGCTGGGGTGCAATACACCTCATGCCATCCGCTTTGTAGCGGCTCACTGCTCCCTTTCTGTCTCTACACATCCCTGGAGCCCTGAACTCTTGTTTGAAGGAGAAATATGATTTCTACCCTTTCCAAAAAAAAACACCACATACTGTCCCTTGAAATTCTGGGATGTTAAGTAGAGAGAGGGTACACCCAGGTAACTGTCAGGCTGGGCGACCGCTGAGGGACGCTGTCTCAGTGGACCACAACCATTGCCAAAGACCAGCAGCAGAAACATTCGCCTCTTAAGCCCACAAATGACTGTGTGTCGTTTATAAAAAGTCTGCGATTGGACACCACAAACCCGCCTATTTCTGAACTACACTCACATCAAGAAACTGTGTCCTGCTCAGAAAAGACATATTGCTCCCTTTGCAAGGATTTACAAATCAGACCGTGGGCTGAGCTTGTTTGTGCCGTCGCCACCTGCCGGTTCCTGACCAGGGCATCACCACAGAATCACAAGGCCGATCTTTGGGGCAAGAGGCCCTCATTCTTCATCCACAGTACAAACCAGTGGCCTGGCTGCCACAGAGGTCAGTCATGTACAGAGAACCAGTATGGAAATAGTCAAGGCACGGTTTTCATGGGGCCGACTCGTCGCACCATTAGCTTCAGTGGATGTTGTTGTCAGCAACAGTCTTCGCTCACTGGTCTGCGTTCTGAATCTCTGGCTTGTCAGGGCATCAAGATGGAACGTTGCGCAGATCCATAAACCAGGACGCCACTTGTCAGTCTGGATAAAGACTGGGATTGGCATGGTGTGGCAGGTGAAGGGTCAGTCAGGGGTTCGACCCATAAATCAGTTATTTCCTCAAAAACACTTTCACTGTAAACTTAAAACAATTATACTTTCTTCATTTATACCCGTGGACTTTCCCCCAGATACAGCAGCAGTTCCTCAGCTGGGATTTGAACCAGCAATAAGCCAGTAACAGGTTGAGCTTCACAAACTCTACATTGTATGGCAGCAAAATAGACATGGTTTGGGGCAACTCTGCCGCTATACCAGAGGATTAACTTGGGTTTAGCTAAAACGTGCAGCAGCCCCACTGGCTGTAAATCTGTCACAAGCCAGGGAGCAGATAGAGAAGCCCATTTACAGGGGTAAAAAAACTCACACAGAAACAGCAGAGAGAAGCAGGTGGCAAGTGAAGGAACTGCATGCCATCTTAAATATTATCTTATAGTGGAAGGATCCTTTAAAAGCTTTTTAAAACATTTACATTTCTATACGATTAGTGGAAAGTGTTGGACATATAAATCCATGCAAACTTTGCCATTATTATCCCAAACTTTATAAAAATTAAGATATTGAGACTAGTTGAAAATAAAGGTAAAATGTATGGTAGAACTCTAAATATATACCTGTGGGTGTCCTGTCCACAGTCTAAACACATGTGTTTCAGGTGAACTGGTGACACTAAATTACTACACACTGAATTGTGTATCTGTGAAAAAAATTGCGTTCTATTGCTACATTTTATAGATAGTTGAATAACTGTATTGAGTTTAACATAGCACACTGGCCAAAGACCAGAGGACAGAGTACCTTGGATAAAGGTGTCAACTGAATACTAGTTAATAATCATTGTACGAAAAAAGCATCTAGTAAATGATCTGCTAAATGTAATCTTAACATCAATTATGGTCAAATACTATGCGCAGAAGTTTAGTTATGGAGATTACATTGTACATATATGGTGCCAAATATTAAAACAACCATAATGAGTAAAATCTAACCTGCATCTGACTCAATGCTTGCCTCCCTATGAAATAAACTCTCCAAACAGATGCAAAAAAGGCTTTCTGCTCCAGGCATCCAGTGTACACGCTTTGTAATTAATATGCAGGAGCAAACATTTCTCTTGACGGTACAAGTGCCTTCTTCACTCCACGGCTGCTTACAGAGAGTGCTGTTTCCACACCAGTCGATGGCTTCAAACTGCACTGTGAATGTATGCAGTGGTGGGGGGGTGTACAGGGGGTGGCGGTGGGGGGTGTGCAGCGGAGGAGAGAGGGTGAGGAAGCGTGGGGTGTTTGATGGGGGGACTGACAGTGAGCACACAGTCAGCAAGGACACGTTGGGGGACCGTACTCTCCCTCCCTCTCTCCTCATCTCTGTCCCCATTCGCTCTCCAAGCCAAAGTGATGGTGCGCATGGCAACTGTCACAATGGCAACAACAGGGTATCCGCACACTGAGCCTCATGTCTGGCCAGTATGCAGTGATTAGACCTGGGAGGTGGAGGGCCAGCATGGCATCACTTGACACTCAACACTGTTACTCTTTCCCAAAATAGCTTCAAAGCAGAAAACATAAGTAAAATATGAATTATTTGGCATATACTTGGAACAATGTGTGAGTCCGAGGTTTATGGCACTTTCAGTTTGTGATCATATTGAATCCAGCAAACAAGAGCGACTGCACATGCGCTGTGCTTCATGTTGTGTAGCTTGCAGTGCAGGCGTGTGGTTGTGACACGTGGCGATGCAGACGCCCCTGTCTCTAGCCCACCTCCAGCAGCAGAGTTTGCATGAAGTGCCCGCACCAGCACATCCATGTTTGAGTGGATTACATAGGGGGGTGGGGGGTGGGGTATCTTGACACGCTGCTCTAATGGGATTTCTCAGGGCGCCACTCCCCACAAATGAGCACGGGTTAACAGCAACAAACCAGAGCTTGGGCTTATCCTCACTACCCCACATCCCCATCGCTCTTGTCATGGTAACGGGAATGTGCACTGCTTGCAGCACACAGCAGCAGGGACTCTGGGGGACCAGAAAATAACATCTGAACACTGGTCTCTGTCTGCCAGGTGTAGGGACCAGTTCAGGCATAGCATTTTTACACCCAGGTGGATATATTGGTGTCCACCAGCCAAGTGTAGATTGCAAATCACCCACAAGTCCTTCCTGTGCAATATGAGGCCTCCTTAATGTTGCACATTTATGAGGTGGTTATCTATCGGTTAAAAAGGTGTGGAAAGAGCAAACAGAATGACTTGGCTTATCCTCAATCCTAGTGAAAAACAGATTAAAGAGTCTCTGTGCAGTCCTTTAAGAGCTCAAGCCCATCAGTCAGGAACCTCTCAGAGTCCTCAAACTTTACACTGCAGCCCATTGGTTATTTCTTCACACCCCTGCTGTACCTGTACTCCTGCAGGTGAAGATAAAGCTGTTAAGGGCCTCCGAGTCGCAAGTCTTTGACCAATAGCCCCGGGGCACTGACAGCAGGACGGCTCACTGAAGATGGGAAACGCACTTCTTTGCTTTGCTCCCGTTGAGCGGGTGTCTGTCCGCTCCTTCCTCCTTTTCCAGATGTTCCTCCTCAGGCCTGCAGTAACAACATAATCAGGCTTGTCCTCTGGGTGAGTCCTAGACGGCAAGTTCCTGGTGTGTCAGATTAACACGGGGATTTGAGATGGTTCTGATGCTGTGCATTTGCTCTTGCTCCGATCTGCGCCGGGTCTCTACATGCCACATGGGCCATGTAGATGAGCAATTATCCAACCCCATGTGAATGTTTAAGCAAGATGGGTCTAAGCGATGAGTGAAAACAGGAAAATCAAACACACTCCTCACAAACTGAGGTGGACTAAAATTTTCTTATTAATATTCCATTCTTCTATTATCCTTGACTGTTTATCCTGGTCAGGGTGATGGCAGTCCAGAGCCTATCCTGGAGTCAAAGGGCACTAGGCTAGGAAACTGCATGTTGGATGGGACACCAGCCCTGCACAGGGTAGCCAAACACACACATACTGTGAGAAATTTGGAGAGACCAATTAATCTGAAATAGATGTCTTTGGACTAAGGTAGGAAACCTGCCCAGACACAGGGAGAACAAGAAAACTCTAGACAGACTGAGCCAGATTCAAACTCATGCCCAACCAGGCCAGGTGTTGTGAGGTAGCAGCACACAACACACGCCTAGTAGCACCCTTCATTTTAACATATAATTTCTCATTGATATTTGCTTACTGTTAATATTTTTCTTGCTCATTTTTCAGCAAAATCTTGTTTAAAGAGGGCTACAATTTTTTTTCACTGCTGAACCAGAAGACAGCACCAGGGACTTGAGCATACAACCTTCTGGAAACAAGTTTTAACCACTCTACCCCCTGCGGTCTTGATGTTTTCATTAGACAAGGCCTTAAGTGATAGGTAGTATGTTCAATACATGCCAGCCTCATGCCGGCCACACGCCGGCCACACACCAGTAACTGTGTGAGTACTGACTGCAGCCTTCTGGCTGTCAGCATGGGGATGGTCCCAGGCGGTGCCGGATTCCGACATGCTTGGCTGTAATGAGCTTTGCCAGGTCCGACTGGAGGAGGGAGATACCCAAAACGTGTCCTCGTTTGTTAAAGACCAATGGAAGGGTGTGAAGGCTGTGTGTCTGGGGTGCTAATCCCCATCGCCGCCAGGGATCAGGATTTTAAAGATGCAGCACGTCATCATCCTTCTTCGCTCCAAGCTCAGGCTTTGATCCCTGCGGGGGGGGGGGGGGGGGTAAGGGGGGGCGTCGCAGTTAAAGCGGTCGCGTTCACAGGTGGGCGTGTTTCATGTGCTCGGCAACACTAGGCTCTAGTGGCCGGTTTTCGCACTCAGCGTTGTGATGAACTTGAATATGAACGTGGTAACAGCTAAAGGCTAGGAAGGTTCTCAACAGCGACGTGTGTGGAACGAAATCAAATGCCACACTNTTGCAGGTAAGCTGAGTGTCTCTTGGTAGGCTGGGCTACAGAAGTGGATCTTCAGGGAGGGGGAAGCGCGACGGTCACTGTTGTGTGACCGTTACCCACCACCCTCTGCTTTGGTGACAAACACATCCTATTCTGTTTGACAGGCCATCAAGGACCACCAGTGAAGCTGCAGGGTCGAGTCCCACACACTCTCACTTCTATTCAGCACAGGAAGCCGTCACCACCTGACATCACCTGCAGCCATTATCACTTTCACTTAGTGTGCAGCCTCGGCACTTTTGTACGCAGTCACTTCCACAGTGTGTTGTTGCTCTGCAGGTGCTCGATCCACAGGGACTCACATATATTAGACTTTTACACCTAATACATTTATAAGCAGGCTATTTTAGTGAATTAAGCAAATCACAGCAAGTACCTGACTCAAGGGTATGAGAGTCAAACACCTACTGTATTAAACCCTAGATTCTCTAACTATTATGCCATCTGCTGGCTGATGCATTTGGTGCAAGTGAACAGATATGTAGCCAAGCATGAAAAGAACCTGGTGCAATAAAGAGAGCTGCCGCATACTCTGGACAATGTGAGAGGAGTATCTGCAGAGGTACAGAGTGGGAGATCAGGGTGTAGTTACTATGGTAAAGCAGCGGCTAGAAGGATCCCGTCAGGCTGCTGTGTGGTTACACTGCCTTCTCCCCAAGTGACACCAGTACACCACCACTACCCCTCTACAGCCTGCGGGTACCCTGCAGCATATGTGAATGCTTTAACTTGACCTCAACTGACTCTTTCATTTAACAATCAGGAAGCATGCACACGCATTTGAGTCAAGAGAAATCGACTTTACAAGGAGTTTCATATACAATCCCTATTTTTACATACAAAGTATAAAATATAAAATATTACAAGAGCTTTATTGGAACTTCACTCCTCTCCCAGCAGCCATAATCTCTCAGTCGCTTTTCTCTAAAGTGGCTTCCAGTGATGACTGAGGGTTAGATGCACTTCACTAAACTTCCTATAGAGCAATGTCATACACACACACACACACACACACACACACACACTTTAGAATAACTAATTCACCTAAAACATGTTTTTAGGCTGTAGAAGGGAACAAGGACACCTGGAGGAAACCCATGCAAACATGGGGAGACATGCAGGGGCTAATTTGGTTTGGCATTTATATGTATATTTATTCTTTATACAGAATATTAGTGTTTTTGGGGTTTATTTTTATAAACTAAAAATATATTAATAAACATGTTTAGTGTTGTATATGTTTTACAGTAACATATCCTACAACATTTATAGGGTGACAGGGTCTGATGTGTTTTGATTTTATGGACGTTGTCACAAAAAGAGTAATGAAATGCATATATGGACACAAGGTGCAATATAGAGTCACTACTGCACCTGAAACACATGCCGTTGGACTGTGGGAGGAATCCTACACAAACTGGGGAGAACATGCAAAGTTCACACAGATCGAATGGAGGTCAAACAAACACCAAAGCACACAGCTCAGGTACTATGTGACACCAGGGCTACCTGCTACACTAGCAAACCGCCCACACAGGAGACCAGCGCCACCATGTGATTTCCATTGCTGTCATATTTTGTTCATTTCACCTGTTATAGTCTTGGTAATCCTGGGCCCTGTTTGGACACCTAAACAATGTCAACTTGATCAGTGAGTGGGAAGCAATTTGCATAGTTTTCATCCATTTCATTTGTCTTTACTGTTCTTTTTCTTGCATTAAAGGTTGAAATAATGCATACAATCAAGATTCATATGTATGTGTTATAATAACTCATGTTAGAAATTAATATAATTGTGTTTATTTAAATGAAATTTGGTGACATTTTACAATAAACGGGTGTCAGTTTCGGGGCTCAGAAATGCATACAAACATTTTTACAGTTCAAACAAATGGTAATTATGTGTTTGATTTCAAGTTAGGAAGGAACACATTACTTTTTTGAGGTGGGAGAGGACTGTAGTATCTTGTTGTTAAGTGATGTCAACTCTTGGAATCTTCTTTTGAATAGTATGCATGGCCAAAGAAAAAGTGTGATGTTAGTTATAGGGTGAATATGTACAGGATATATTTTCTCTTTACATTTGTGTTTTATTTATTGTCAATAAATATGCATTTTCAGCCCATCTCAGGACTAGTCCAACATTCTTTGAAGTTCTTCAGACAATATAAAGCTTTGCTCTAAATAATGCAATGTTCAAAGAAGGAATCTATCCATCTGAGAAAATGCCTTACAAAATGATTATAAAACAGTTATTTTAATATCCAAGAGAGTTAAATATAGAACGTGATTTGAAACTGGATTGTTACAAGTTTATTAGTAAATCACACAGACAGAAGGTGGTACACTGGTAAGGGGGTGGGAATTGTGAGTAAAAAGGTTTGTGGGTTTGAACCCCAGGTGAAGAAACCCTCAAGTACTGGACTCAGTTTGGAAAAGCGGATGAAAATAAAAAAAAAATCTTGAGAAAAATGGACCAGGTTAAGCTATGCAAAGCTGTCCAAAGGAAACCTATGGTTAAAAGGATCTTCTAAAGGACAAAAAAGTGAAAAATTCCCAACCACAACTGTGTTCTAACAGCTTATTCTGAGGAAACTTGCAAGCGTGATCCTTAGAGATAATCCAAAAAGAGAAACCAAACTTCCAGTGAGAACAATATTTGGTTTGTCTCTCTGACTGGTAATTACACAACTGCAGGTGAGAAACGATGGCAAGGAAAGGAAAACAAGCAGCAAGCACACAAACACGGGCGCCGAAACTCCGTCCGACTTGCCTCCCCTTCACAAATGAGCCTGCTATGCAGCAGTTTAAAAACATATAGTCAAAATACAAATTTTAAAAAAAGGCTCAGGAAAAATAAGCAAGGAAATTCTTGCTGCATGCCAGCCTTTAGGAGACAAGCAGCCCCCTGTCCTGAACCCTGGCACTGGCCAAGAGAAACACACAAGTTCCACCAGGAAACGACCAAACAGAAATAGCGATGAATCTGCACCCGGGGAATGAAAAAGACGTCTCCACGTCGTCCCCTGCCTCTCAGATTATTATAGAGAGCTTTTGTAGTTAAGGACTTTCCCCAAATGGATTTTGCAGCATGCCCAAGAAATCCAAGAAATAATGACAATCGCATGGGAAGGTGACCGGCTCCTTCAGCCTCCTGCCCCCATTTGCTTTAGTAGCTCCCTCCGTAACTCTGTCATTATGACCAGAAGAAACCTGCAACTAAAATTTTTATTTTTTTTTATAAAAATTAGACCACAACTGACTAAGTATATAATAAAGAATCAAAACATACATATAAGAAGGATTTCTGAGGTGTGGAAGTGTTAAATCTTGCATCAATGGATCAAAGATGGACAAAGCATAGATAATTGTATATGTAAAATCCTCCAATACAACCACTTCGATGCTGGATTTGATCCCCCCCACACACCCCCAGTCACTTTCTTCCTGTCATTGCTCCAGTTCCAGCATGTCCTGTAAGTGTAGGACAGCCCAATGCCCCAAAATCACATCTGAAGGTGTTACAGCCAGAGGGTTTGGCCAAGCTGCTTCCCCCCCTGTCCACTGCAACCTCCACGTGGGGCCTCTCTTTTTTGCAGCGCCGCCTGGAATCCCAGAGCATGTTTGCGCAGCCGGCCGCAGAGGGGAAAGCCAAAGGCTGGACCAACCGCTGAGTAAATGAAGGAGTGGGTGGCGCCGGCCCATGGGCCCTTGCTGGTGGAACACGGGACAGATAGAGCAGCCCGTATGTTTGTGCAGTCACTCTTACAGAAGGAGAGGCCCCAGTGCTCTCTGCCAGACGATCCAACTGCTGAAACCTTCATGAGGACACTGCAAGTTCAGGTGCTTTGGAAGCTACTGCTGGCTGCTGTGTCTGAAAGAAACCGGTTCCAACCATCATCTCCCACAAAGAGGTTCACAGTCATATGCCTGGCCGCCTGATACTAGGCTTTTAGGACTGCAGCCCTAAGAATTCTTTTTCATGGCATACTACATGTCTTAAATACAAAGATATATTTTATTTTCTCAATTTCAGTACCAAACATAGCATCTTCTGTTTCAGTTTTGAATGCATATTTACCAAGGACTGAAACAGGAAGTTACCCACAGGGAAACACCCATAGTTTTCAGGAATTAACAGCTTTTCTATGCTTGGTGTCTCGTATGTAAAAGTTAGATGTAAAATAAACTTAGCGGCAAAGAAGTTTCCAACTAAACTGAACAAAATCTTCATGAATATAAGGCATAAGCTCCTATATATTGAGTTAGCAATTTCTGTTTTTGTCCTGATCTGACAGTTAAATCACTTAAAGTCAATGGTAAGAAAATCTGAAAATATTCAGGGAACTGTGAGAACTCATTATCAACATGTGCTATCTACAAAGTGTATGCGTGCTGACTAGGTCAAGTGAGCTGTAGTGTGTAAGAGTGTGTGCGTTTATATACATAAAGCTGGAGAAACACCAGGGATTGAGAGAAGAACTGGAGAGAATGTGGAAGGTGAAAACCAAGGTGGTCCCACTGGTGATAGGAGCACTTGGTGCTGTGACCCATAAGCTGGAGGTGGGGCTCCATCAGATCCCAGGTAAGACAACATCAGTCTCAGTCCAGAAGAGTACAATCCTTGGAACAGCTAAAATACAGTGTCATACCCTCAAATTCCCAGGCCTTTTAATAGGAGGCCCAAATCCACAGGGGAAAACAAGGTGAGAAGGGAATGTGTGTGTGTTTGTGTGTGTGTGTGTGTGTGTGTGTGTATATAAATTTATATATAGACACACAAACTTACACACATATGCACATGTGTAGAGTCATAACAGGATGCTCTCTGCAGTTGTGAGGAATGAAATCGGAGAGCGACAGCAGAATTAGTTAGTGGAATTATATGGATAACTTTTGCAACAGTGAAAGGTACGAGCGTGCAGTGTGGGAATTAGATGATGCCATTATCACTGCGATTGTAGCTTTGAAAGGAGAATTAGAGCGGATAATGCCATGGACTCGGCTCGGGGAAATTGCTGTAAAATTATGGCATTATCCCAAGAGATCAGATCCTGATATTGGGAAATTTGAAGTAAAGCTTTAAATTCAAAAGAGTCTTGTTTGTATGTCCAGTACCTCTCGGACTACAGATGTCGATTTACTTTTGGGAACCATCAAAGTTTGTGTACGGTGCTATTCAGGAGCTTTTCTGTATTTCATTTGGTACAGGGGTCACACATAATGGAAGCGATCCAAAAAACGTAAACTGAAACGGAGAAAATTAATAGAATTGAATAAAAAGTCATAGATCAACTTCTTACATGTAAACTAAATTGTTACCTAGAGAAAGAAATTGATTTATGTTTAATTCATTTGACAGGATCTATTACCCAAAACCTAAGGTCAAAGTGGCAAAAAAATAGTATGCAGGAGTTACACTATGAGTTACACTATGATGTCTGTGTTCGTGTAGAAAGAAAATTAATCGAGCTTTTAAAGATAGAAGGAAACCAGCAAAACACTGAGGCCATGAAAACTGTCACCATTAACTCAGTGATTCTCTGGGTGGATTTGCAGTTGACCACTCTCACAACCTATACATAAATAATAATATACAAATGATAATATGCTGAACATACACTGATCCATATTGCTAACTGGTCTGTCCAAAGCTCAGCCGAGCCTAAAAAAGTTGTGATCACGCACTGTAAGTTCAAGATGATAATATCATGACATCTTGCAGAAAGAAAGCTAAGATGTATCTCTCTCCTCCCCTCCCTCTTGCCAACCTATTGAATCAATTCACCTGGAAAAATTCCAGGGAAGACAAGGGTCTGAACTGATTAAAGCAAAAGAGACTGTCAAGCAGGAAAAGCACCGTGTGCCTTTCGTGAGCTTTTTGTTGGCTTGTTGGTTCCTACCTCTGCAGTGTCCTGTTGCGAGGGAAGGGGGGGGGGGGGCTCATTACTGGACGTCTGGCCAATGGACCTCAACAGTGGTGGAAGGGGCAGATCTTCTTACCATCCTGGTGTGTTTGCTTTAGTAGTGAGGCTTCTGGCACAGGTACAAGCAGTTTATCTTGGTCTGAGATGTCAGGGGCTTCCTGCTCCAGGGCCCCTGAGACTGGGGGGAAGTCTAAGTTGGTGGGTAAATGTATCAGTGGGGTAAAAGCACAGTGCAGCCTGCACCACGTTGTATGGAGTCCATTCTGATTTAGAAAACACAGGTCCCCATGGTTTTTCACAGGATATAGGCCAGCCTTGCAGAAATGGTGCAAAAACCCCATCCAGCGAAATTGTGGTCACTAACAACAACACTAACAACATTCATATTATTAATCTTTTTCACTTTAGAATAGAATGTAAGTGGACAAACATTAAAATGAATGTATTATGACCCATGTTAGGTGTTTTAGGGCCAAAGGAGTCGCACACAAAAGTTAAAATTGAAGATGTTGAATGAATATACTGTCCAGATATTGTTCCAGGAAAAAATCCAAGGAATTTTCCAAAAGGGTTTGTTGTGGTTTGTCCACAACCATTTGTCTAATTCTGGAGCGCAGTGGTCCAGAGCAAAGCTATGCAGGATGGATCCTGGATGGGATGCCAGTTCATCATAGGGCAATGACACACACTCATTCACTCAAACACACTAAAGAGTAATTTATCAGTTCCAATGAAACACATGTCTTTGGACTATGGAAAAACACTGGATCACTCAGAGGAAACCCACACAGACACAGGATGCAAGATGCAAACTACACACAGACGGAACCAGATTCACTCTCATGCTCAAACAACCCAGACAATAAGCTACCTGCTAAGCCACCGTACTGCCTTTCATATTAATTTCCATCCATCCATTACTGTTAACCACTTAAAACTGAGCTGGGTCACAGAGCCCCTCCCAGAAAAAATGGGTGCGAGTCTATGAAATTGCTCCTACATGGGACAACAGTTTACATGGGAGCCAGCCACACACTTTGGGCCTTTTAGAAAGACTAGTTAACCTGAAACACGTCTTTGGACTGTGGGAAGAAACCCATGCAGACAGAGGGAATACATGCAAAAGTCACACATGCAGTCAGATTTGAACTCGTGTCCAACTGAGACAAGTGCTGTGAGACAGCTGAGCCACTGCGCTGCCCTTCACACTAATGTCATTTCACACTGGCATTTGTTTACATTTAATAGTTTTTGTGCTCATTTTCCAGCAAAGGCTTATTTAAAGGCAGCTACAAATATTTGTTCACAAAGCATTATATTGCACAAGAAGGCAGCACCAGGAACTTGAACATACAGCCTTCTGGACACAAGCGTTCACCTCTCACTTACCCATCGTGTTGCCCATGGTTATTAAAATGTTAGTCTGCTTTTCAGTTAATTCTTTTATATTATGGAAACATTTTGCAGTAGAGTGTCTCACTTAATACACACAGGCACACAAACTCAACATACAAAAGCAGAAAACCCAGAAGGGCAGAGAGTTTATTTACTATGATGAGAACACTGCAAAACTTTTCACAGCAATTCTCTCTCCCCCGCCTGTGCTCACACAAACATACACACACACCCTGACCCTCACTCCACAGCTCCCCTGCTTTCTGTCCTGGAAGTCTCTGGAAGCACAAAAAACAAGCAGGGTTCTACTGTGTGAGGCTGAGAGAGCTGGGGTCCAAGCAGTCCAAGACCCTGTTACCTGTGTACCCAGTCCCAGCCAGCCACGCAGAGAGGAGCAGGCCGCATGTGCCAGCTATTTATGGTGGCAGTCTGGTGTTATGCAAATGAAGAAAGCACAGTCCAAGTGTGATTTCTCGTTTATAGAAATGAGTGCTTCGATGGCCCTTTTGTCTTTTTTCATTTTTTTTCCCCCCACTGAGTCAAAATTATAATGTTAGTAGAGGATTTGTATGAATTGCATAAATTGCGCTACATAACATATTTCCTTCGTGCACAGAGAGAATTAATCAGGCAGTAACAAGATCCCCTGAAACCAGTCCACTAAGGGATGGGCTTAAGCACACAGAACTCTGGGTTAAAAAAGTGAAATATTTAAAATAATAGACTGCAGCCACTGAATGATGGGTGAGATGTGCTGACACAGGCCTGAATGTATATTGCAGCTAATGCTCTACGTACCTGTACAATAGGATGCACCTGCACTGCTTCCGTATAACTGAGCTTCAAATTCCATATGAAAGCCTGCATTTGCATCGCTTACAATAAGCATACTGTTTTGTTATCTCCCAGGGTGGTGATGGAGGAGTACAGAAGCACAGCATTTCTGTCAGAGCCCCCTACACTTACTGCTGTTCCACACACTTATCATTAATTTAAATTACCTATATCATGCATATTCTGCAGTACCTTCAACTGTGAGTCTGACAGTCACAGACAACCAAAATCGCACAAAGGAGATGTAAACAGATTAGGAAAACAAAAGTAATTTTCTGCTTTCTGAGTTATACGAACATGTGTGGGAGCTGGCTTCAGTGTGCTGGGTGACACTGCACCCTTTGATGGCTTTGTGTAGCTTTGGCTGCTGGCTCCCCTTCAGAGAATACGTAAAAACCTAGGGGCAAGAGCACAGGAAGCCTGCAGCGTAGGAGCGCAAGCGTTTTGGGAAGACAATCTCACAGAAACACGGTACTGTAGAAGCAAAGGGATGTAGGAGCGTAGGATCCTAGTGGTGCAGCAGTGTAGGAGTGCAGGAGCAGGTGAGGGCATGAGTGCAGGACTAGAAATGTACAGACAACGGAGGGCAGGAGAGCAAACGCATGGGAGTGTCAAAGGGCAGGAGCGAAGACATAAGAGACAAAGGGGGCAGGATCTCAGGCCCACAGAACCTTATGACCGTAGGTGACGAGGAAAGTAGGCATGTTTGAGTCCAAGGATACAGGAACATAGACTAAGAGTGTAGGAGTGCTCAGTGGTACAGTAGGAGGGCAGGAGCACTAGGGTACAGAGTAGCAGGGGTATAAAGTGGGAGTGTGGAAACACACAGCAGGAGTGTAGGAGGACAAATATGGGATAATTCAACCCCAATAACAGAGAACCACACCATGCCACTAGCACACAACTTATAAGAAGCAAAGCCAAGTTTATTCCGGGTTGCCAAGGAGGGAGAAAGAACTTGTAAGATTGTAGGTGTGTTGGTGGCATCACTGCTGTCCTTAGTTGACACCAATCTCTGAAACAGTGATAGTCCTCTGGGGACATGGCAACCATGTCCACTGGTGTCCTGTTGCACAAGACACCAGTTTCCCCCTGGGTCATGCACCTAAGCAGCTCAATGGCAACCCAAGAGTGTAATGGGAGACGGGTGAATGAGAGGATAAAGTCAGCAGGCTCTGCACTCATGGATGGTCATGGCATTCTGTTGTGGCGATTCTCTCTCCACCTACCTCCTCCTATTTTCCTACCCAGAATGAGGGGTAACAGAGCGTTGAGGAGCTGCAGTCACAGGCCTTGTGGTATTGAATGTGTGGAAGTGATATTCACCACACTGGTTCAGATGACAAGTCAGAGACTTCTTTTTTGTCCTTAACCCACAAGGCACAACATTATACCCCTTAAGGGAAGGAAGCAAAGTTCATCACAGCAGATGAGGTACAGGTTTTCTCACTGAGCGCTTTGGAGAAGAACTTCCAAAGACATGAAAATGACTGACTGAGAGCAGCAAGGGGTAACATGGAATTGGACGATTATGTTTGGCCTCTAGTTTATCCTGCCTGTATAATAAACCACTGACGTACACGGCAGAAAAAGTGGTGGCACGAGTCTCCTTGTTATTTGCTCTTTGGAGAGTCTATTTGATCCTCTTAGTTGGTTGAGGCCTTGATTGAAACATCTCTCTGGAAAGCCTTCACAGTCAAGGGAATTACATCCCAGTCCCCCCAGCCACCCCCACTCCCATTCCCAATCTCATACTTTCTGTTCAGAGGAAAGTGATAATTCTCTCACATCTAAGCTCCGGGGCAGTATGTGCAGGAAGAATGGAAGTTCTTTGAGGAAAGCTTCTAAAGAATGATAACAGTTCTATTATTAGTGCGATTTAGTTACTTAATAGCTGCTTTTATCCAAAGCAACTTAGATAAATGACAAATTTGCACTTTTTTGCCCAGTTATAAAACTGAACATTTATCAATCTTAGAAAATTACTGTGCTCTGGTGTACAAGAGTTTGCCCATTGGTGGGTGTTGGACCTATTCCTGTATGGTCACATAGATGGTAATTCTATAGATTTAGGAAGTATGAGTTGAATTTAAAAAGACGAACAGAAAAACGGTGGTTGTCGGTATTTGCAGCCAGTGTTTAATACCAACATACAAAACACAAATACAGTTTAGAATGCTTTGTCAGTTTTGTTCTCAATCCTTCTACCACCAGGTCTGAAGGTCCAGTACCCTCCAAACCAGACCAGAAACACCAGAAACAATATAACTTTTATCACCTTTACCAAGGTACAGTTCAGGTAAGATCTATGGTTCATCGCATCTCACCTGACTATACAGTGTATACAAATCTAATTTTAAAGTGTCTATGCAATGTACTTATAAAACCACACCAGACAAATAAATGCAAATGATGTTCTTCTGGTTCTAGAAATCACCTTACAGGTTTGATAGCGGTGGGAGTGGTGTTGAAGGAATGTGAAGATAAGTAAACCTTTAAATAAATAAGCAAACAAACATGCACCATTTGTACTTTTTAGGGGGGATATACACAAATTCCAATATCCACATCAGACAATCAGTGGGAACTGGGGGGATTATGGCTGCTTTGAAATGGGAACTGGGCACAGGAGTCTGGCACACCCCCCATATCCCCTTCCCTTGGTGCCAGGCCTAATGATTGCTAATGCGGCTAAACGTTACGGCGCTACGGAGCCCACTGTCCACTAGGGAAGCGCAAATCTCCCATCACATGTTCCCTTTGTTGGCTTCCGTGACACGACAACAGCGCAAGCTTATCTTCAGTCCCTCCAGTGACTGCAGGGAGCTTTGCCAGGGTCCGTCTCCCCTCCATCTCCGCTCCTCACAGGAAGGAAAGACAGAAGGAGCAAGATTCCTCGCATTGACTTGCTAGGATTTAGACAAAAGTATGATTTCAGCTGCTTATTGATTTAACCAAAGAGCATCAAATATCGCAATATTTCTGACAATCTGGGTGCGAGATGTAGTGAGAAAAAAGTGTCACAGAGACTGTGTAGTTTTCTTTAGTTTACAGTGGATGTTACATGCTACTCAATAAAACTGATGTTAACAGCATGTTGGTTAAGGATCCAGCTTGTGGAGAAAGGCTTGCCAAAGGTCTTCCTCAACCGTGACTGTTAACCAGGACATATCTAGAGGTGAATATTACACACAAACAGGACACTGCACCTTAAACATTATGACTCTGATAACAGAGGACAGATTATACATTCTGAGAACTGGTGGAAAAAGTGTTTCGGTATGGACTGTTGTACATTCGATTGAACTGCTCTGACTGAATAGGCAATAGATGACGATTTTATACCAAAATAATCAGAGGGCAGAGAAATGCCTTTCTCCATTTCAAAATGGCTCTTACATGGAAGTTATGAGTGGAAGGTGCTGTAATCTTTTTACAGCATTAATGCAGTACATTACTGCATTATTACAGAAGACTTATAATAAAAATGTTTTGCAGGAACAAAGATCAGGAACAATATCAAAGGAAGGATTTGTTTTTCAAAAAGCATGATATCAATAAAAAGATGCCGGGAGGAGACTCTGCAGTGTGATGCAGGAAAGCTCGAGGAAGGGGAAGAGTAAAGGACTACTTTCCAAACTTTCATCTTAGTGCCTCCAAAATGCACTACCGAGTGTCCAGGAGCCCCTCTGCCCAGCCCCAAGTATGTTTTCTGAGTTGCCAGAGATAATATCTGCCGTTTGCTTTTTGGCTGCCTCTCTAGAACAGGCGTGGCCCTGAGGCCTCGGCCGAGTCTGTGTTTGCTTAGCCCATGTTTATTTGTTTCTGTTTTAGTCCTGGGATTAATTATCATAACCATATGTTGGGCTAATGCATCTTTCTTGGAGCCAATAGCATGGTATGCTGTGAGTTTTCCATTTTAATTATTGTCATTATTACCATTCGTATTTTGCATTTTGAACTCCCCATGTTCATTTTACACGCTGATTTTTATTTTTATTTTTTGAGATTAACCAATAATATTACCATAAAATGAACACTTTGCAAGAGTGATTAATGATAATTCACATATAAATCTTTGGCATGTTTATGTAAAACATCACGTTCATAATCATTTGCTTGCTTCATGCTTTATTTATTCAGAACAATGAATTTTTTTTTTTTTTTGCTTTTCTGCAACACTTTCTCTCCAGGGTGTTCATTCAGTTTAGAGTCAACGTGGTGTTATTTATTTAGATCAGTTTAAGTAGTTTCAACTGTTTTGCTTCATTTGACTTTTCAAGTGTTTGTTTCATGCCTGACACTTTTTTCTTCTAATCACAAACGTGAAGAAATGGACAAAACTAGTTCAACAGCCCCTGTAAGGGGTGTAAATATATAAGAAGTCAGAAGCAGCCACAACAGTATTAAAAGTACGCTGTGGGGTGTTATCACAAGCAACACAATGCAGTGAAGTGCCAAAGCTTTATATGGTTGAAAATGAGCGTGAGGAACTGACACGATCCAACCCTGTTTTTATCTTTGCTGGCAAGAGGTCAAAATGTTTTTTTGGGGAGTGTTGATGAATATCAAGCTGATAAAAAGACACTTTATTTTAAAAGAAAACTGTTTAGGTGCAATGTTTGGCTTTTTTTGTTTCATCTTGAGTCTTTGCTTCAGCTTTCATAAAAATGTCAATTGACAGAACATATAATGTAATAGTAAAATTGGGCTGTCCTCAGGGAACATGTTCTTTGTGAACTAATCACAAAAGAGGCAAGAGTGGAAAAAAAAACTTTTCAGAGCTCTATATGTTTTTTGAGTAAATTAATTATGCATTTTAGTATTAAGCGTTGGCATTTCTGAAGGGACTAAAGTTTTTAACAGATTAGACGCAAATACACAATACAGCTGATTAGAACAAGGTGCAGCGCAGTCTGGGCCTCGCATTCATTTTGACTCTTACACTTTCTTCTTTTCTCACCATTACTAGTTACACATGTGATTGTACTGGCTTTGCCTGATCTTTATTTCAATATTTTTCTATTATTTAGGCTCAACCTCAATGCCTTTGTGCTACCCCTGTGACTTCAGATGAGGACACCCCGCTGATGTACACTTCAAGGACGAACGTGGAGGAAAGGGAGAGAGTCAGAGCGAGTGGGCATGTAGATGTAAGAGTGAGCCGGTGCAGGACCGAGAAAAGCTCTTCTGAAGAAAACAAACCTAAGCAGAACTTTGCAAAGGGAGAAGAAACAGAATGTGAAAAGCATGTGACCCAAATTTGCATTTCTTTGTACCATGGCTCTAAGTTTCCTTGTCCTTGTGCACAGTGTACTGAGCCCTGAATGCTTCGAAAGACTGCATAAATCATTGAAAAATGGCAAGTCATATAAAGTTTGGCTAAAAAATGTTCCTTTACATCCAGGAAATACTTTCAACCTATTTTTCCAAACTGAAGGTCACAAGTTTGCAAAAACAAATGCTGTGTTTACTAATTTAACTTTTAACAAATCAAAGAGTTTGCATAATGTATTAGATCAAACTTTAAGCAATGCTCCGTCATACTCTTAGACTTTGCTTCTCTGGAATCCACCCATACAGGCAAAGGAGACCTGCTGTGGTGGTTAGAGCTGGTTACCCATTGAGGAATATCCACTTTGTAGCTTAACAACCGGTACCAACTGTAAACGGATTTTCAGCTGGTCTTCAGTGTGTAGCAGCACAGTAAGATATACAGATTATTTTAAGCCCAGGGAACAAGACAGATGCCAGCAGAATTATGTGTGAAGAACACACAGCTCAAAAGCTGGAGTACTTGCTGTAATTTACAGTATATGTGATGAGGAGATTACACCATCTCAGTTTAAAGACAGGCCAAAAAATTTGAATATTTGTCTGAATAGACCTATCAAGCATAAGAATATACCCATTTCCCTTCCATCGGATTGCAACTTTGTATTGATTGATTGCCATCAAATTACAAGAGTTCACAAATACTGGCTTTTAAATCTCAGGTGAGAGAAAGACAGAAAGAATAAATGACAAATTGGCACCAGGTGGGTATAGCTTTGTGTTGAAGACTACTTTCAGAATGCTGGCACGGAGAGGGAAATACTGTCACATCATCATGTTCTAAAAATTTGAGAGTTATGTTTATTGCCCAGCAAAGTATGAATAATGATGTTTTCCTCTACTCCTGAGCAAACATCTGGCCCAGAGAGATTTGTGTGACAGGGAAGTCTTCCTACATTAAAGTTTGCAGGAGAAGATATAATAATTTCCATGCTGGAATCCTAACGAAGAGACCTTTGATGTTTAAATCGGGATATCGTACAACAAGGAGCCATCCTCGGTGGACTGCACCTTCTTACGGCAAGATTAGCAGCAAAGCAAACCCATTACCCGGGTCTATTCCTGCCAGAACCTGTTCCGAGTTGCAATCAGAAGGAGAGCGGTCCGCTGGGAGCTCAGACGGCGGGGCTCACACATGGTGAAAAAGACAGGACTTGAGCTTTGAACAATACAGAACCAACCAGATCTCCCAGTGCAGGGTTCCAGAAAACCTTCCACCTGGAACTGAAATGAATTTACAAAATTTCAACCAAACAGCCAAAGATTGGTTGATGGTATGACTGATTTATCTATGAGCGGGATGCTCTGCTCTACTAAATGTTCACATTTTGAACTTTTTTCAAATGTAATCCCCAGCAAGTATGTTTCATCGCACTTGTCACATAGCAGATTTCCTCGGTTTCAAGCTTCCCTACAAGCATAGTTAAGACCCTTCATGAGAAGAGCCAACTGCACACAGGGTTTGGTGATCTATCATGCTCCTTTATGCTCTGCAAGATTACCAACTAGTGGAACCATTTATCTGATGTGGGCCCTAAACAAGAGATGGTCTATCAGTTTAGATACCAGGGCAGCTGAGCTGCACAGCTTCCAAGTCATCTGTTACAAAACAACTACAATGAAAAAAGGCAAAAACTGAAATGTCCAGATTGAGACCCCAGAAAAATAAACTGCAACTGCATCACACTAAAAGACAACATTATGCCTGTTCCAACAGATACATACATATGTACAAATCAAGTTCACAAGTGATGTATAGCTGCTTCATAACATTACATGATTGGGAATAGTTAATATATTTCAGTAATGACCCATTGGTGACTGTCTCAAAAACAGTAATTTGACACTTTTTTTACAGTAATAAAGTAAACCAAATATATCCCTGGCAACACTTTGAGTGCCAAATCTTTCATATCCCGAGCGCCTGTTCCCCATTATTTTAAACGGGGGAAAATAAAGAAATAACGTGCTCCCCGCCCATCGGAAAGCACCTATATAACTAAAAACCCATGATTTTAACATGATAAATGTGTTCAGACAAAGTGGACAGGTGGAAAGCGCTAACAACACCTGTGTGCGTCTGGCTTTGGATAATTTTGTAACAGAACAGAATAACCTTTTACAACACATACAGTATTATTTTAGTACAGTACACTGTACACTCCTGTATTTGTTTGTAGGTTTTAAATTCCTTTTGATTTTTATTCACATTTTGATTCTTTTTATGATGGATAAGCTTCAAACAAAAATTTGTTATAACCTAACTTTATGTTTGGATATCGATATATTACAAAACTTTTCAAGAGCTGTTAAAGGGAAAACTCGGATATAGAGATTTTTGATACTGAGGGATTGCTGTATAGATGCATGTTGAATTCATGTAGTAATGCAGTTATTTTAAGAGTTAACTCTTATATGTCAGAAATTCACACAGTTATGCACCGTGCATAAACACGATTATGTGTCACAAGTTTATACATAATACATTTACATACTGTAAGACAAAAATGCTGTACTATCACAGCTTGGTGGTTCAGCAGGTTGCACTAAAGCCAAAGTGCATGGACTGTGTGCTCGAACGTGGGTTCAAATCCAGCTCAGTCTGTGTGGAACTCGCATATGTTTCCTCTAACAGTCCAAAGATGTGTTACTGGTGACTCTAAATTGCCTTTGGGGTGTGTGAGTAACCACAATACTTTGGTCTGCTGTATAGACAGGGTATGGTTATCCTGAGCACAGTGTAGTGTGTAGTCTGTCAAATGGAAAAAGTAAATGTGCAGCACAAGTTGGCAGAGTTAAGGTAAGTTATCTGGTCACGTGTTAGCAGTAAACACAGCTAAAAGTTACAAGTTAACAGTGAATGTACTAAAAACGCCAGGCAGCAGAGAAGCAATCCAGAGGGACTGAGCTTTAGAGAGCCCTTTGGCAGAGGGATCTGTGCCACTCCAGGCCATTCAGGGAAGAAGTGTGTCTGCTTGTGTGTACTGTGTGTGTCCCCATAACTCTACGGTGGCCGCTGATCGCCCACCCCAGAGTCCTTTCAAAGCCCTCAGGTTCTGTTCCCGGTCTATAGCCTCCTGAGGACCCTCTTCACCACCATTAACCAGGGATGGGAAACACATAGATTCTCTTAAAAAATGTTACCCCCCACTCCCCAGTGCAAACCCCCAGCTTTTATCTCCACACCCGTTGGGAGATTATCCTCGCTTGTCCCCATAAACTCAGCTGGAGGGGGAATGGGTGTTCTATGTCATTTACAAACAGTCATCGGGCATATTTCAGCTCACTTTGGAGAGAAAATAACAGAGCAAACCCTCATTTGACCTTGAAATGCAGCTTGATGTTCAGGCTGTATGACACTTTGTGATATGAGAGTGAAATACTGTGTACTATTTGTACCCAGGTGCTCACATCATTGCTATGTGGAGTAAGTAGAAAGACTGGAGAGTCCAGAGAAGGCTACTTTGACCACAGTCATGACTGCCTCACTGTAGTTGACAAACCAGATCTTTATTCTAACCACTTAGTACACCTCATTTTAAACTTTCTGCACCCATTGATTTACCATCCGGGCTCAATTTGATTGTTTTTCTGAGACATCAGTAGTGTGTGAAGAGACAGAAAACCTGGCGATTCCTCTCAGACGGCTTTGGTCTAAGAACAACTAACAGGCAAAACTAAAGGACCAGCAAATGTCTGAGTTCTGCTATGATCTGTGAATCGCCTACATCAGGAAATCGTGTCTGGTCTAGACAAATTCCTCCAGACCCTGTAAAGCAAGCTCAGAGATGAAGAGATTGGTCACCAGGATGTAATGAGAGAGGACACAGCTAACCAAGAGCAAATGCTGGCAATATCTAATGGGAATAAAAGCAATTCCTCATATCAGACTCTATGAAAAAACCAAGCAAAACAACCTGTGAAAGACACCTTTCCCCGAGGTCCTCGATCTGAATAATAAAGATAGCCAGTGATGAAGTGTTTTGATTAATAGTAAAAAGTTCGTATTTGCTCTTTGATCCCCAAGTTGGGATTTGGCAAAGAGCAGACAGACAGGTGTTAAGACACACAACTTGACAAGGTGGCCAAACAGAAGTGAGGGCCACACAGGTGATGTGCAAATGCTGTGCTTCCCAGCTGAAGATGGTGGCAACACCGAGAGAGTGGAGAGGGTGTCAGGAATCCTCTGTTCATTCCTGCAGGGAGCTTCTCTAATCCCGTGTCCATAGACAGCCCCCTCATGACTGCCAAATTACATGCAAATTTCACCAAATGAATGAGTTTTAAGTACTTGACAACCTGTCATCCTAAGAATATTGAAACGTTCTGACGTCTAGATAAACAATCAAAAATAATCCCTCTATGGAAATTTGATATTTCTCCACAATTATCACAAAAATAAATAAATAAGTGGACACAAAGGCGGCTGGCATTTGTTCAGTTGCGAACAGATACGGATGCAAATGAAAAATTGTTTAGGGTGTAATTGATTCAGCCGCCGCCTCCACCGCCACCGTTTTTGTTTGTTTCCTTTCTACTCCCTTTATCGCCATACCTCCGTTGTGAAGGAAGCAAATCAGTGAGGGAGGAGTAAGAATGAGAGCAGGAGAATGGGGGCTCTTCTCCCCGCCTCTCGTGTCATCCTGAGAGAGGGTGCTGGTGTTGGAGCACGGGGGGAAATGAGACGTATTCTAGTGACAGAGCGCTGGATGCACACTACTGTGAAACCGCCCGCACGTGTGGGTCTCCATGTCCAAGATTGGGAAAGTACAAGCCTGGTTGAGAAAACGACAAGGTTCAGCATTCTGGGAAAACCACACACTGAGACATTCAGAAAAGAGCTCCTTTCTTCTGACATCCTGCTGTGGAACTAGACCAGGGTTTAGTCCCAATGGCTCCATTTCCAGAGCCAACCAGAGCAGACACTGGGCAACACTGGCACTGACCTTTGCTGTTAACATCTTTCGATTACACGCAAAGGCCATTAGTTTTCATCTCTTTTATACATCTTTCCTCTGTGGGCCTCCATTTCTCAAAGCTACATATGGCCAGCAAATTCATAACTGGTACTGCTTCTGCTTCACAGCATGTAGAGCAAAGATAAAGATACAGTGCAGGCTGTAAATGCAAACTGCTGGGAAACACAGCTGTGGATGGTTCCTGCTAAGAGAAAATGATTTATCTTTCTGTACTGTACTGCAATACAGTAATGCCTTGCTTAGCTCTAACTCCGCTAAGCTCTGCTTTGTGATAGTGCTCTTATTTTAGTTCTTTGAGCAATTTATCAATTTACCATATTTAAAAATTTTCAAAAATATATTCTTAAAAATTATAATTGGACCTGCAAATGACTGGTGTCCCATCCAGGGGCAGTTTCATAGCACACGCTGCTTCGAATAGGCTCCCCACTGACACACCCCTCCTCAGGATAAGCAGTTACTGATAATGGATGGATTGCTGGATTTATAATTCATTTGTTATCATAAAATAATCTCTTTTCTGAGTTTATTCAAATACTCTTAAAGGTGTAACTAATTTTTTATATTATGCATGTGCAGTTTACAAGCTCCATTTGTACAATGTGCTGTATTAATGACCTTTTATAGTACTGTTTCATTAAGCTCCATTTCTCAACAACACATCCACACATCAGCCCTGACTGAGGTATTACTGTAATTTAAAAGCATGTTTCTTAATAACTAACAATCATGTTCAGTTGTTTGACATAACCCTGAGAACCATGATGGTGGAGGATGCATTAATAAATTAATAACATTTTCCATCATAATCTATTAGAAAGATTCAATTAAAATGGACAAAGGAAAGTGTGCCCATATATAATTACAATAAATGTCTCAGAATATTTCACAAATTCAGTTAATTCATTAGCTCATCAAGTTATGTCTGATGATCAAGATGTCCACTTTCCACTGCAATGTACAGCTAAAAAATGGCCTAATTAAATCACATAAAACACGCAGCCCCCTTCCCTTTCTCAAAAAGAGGGGAACTTCCTTCAAACATCTGTGACATTTACATCTAATTCAGTTTTTAGTGACAGGGAAACAGGGTTATTGGAATCAAAATGGAAAGGCATAACTGAACAGTGCAATGGAGAGCAGGAAGGTTAAGATGCTGTGCTCTCATACACTTTCAGTGGAACTGCCTGTACTGGTGATTCAAGCCACTTTTAAGCTAGTTAAGCTGTATTTAAAACAGGGGAGGTATTTTCACGCATGTATGTGTTGCGCATGGTGAGGTGGGGCATTTAAATTTGTTTTTGTGCAAAAAATCGCGCAAATGTTCAGCAGATGCAGTGGACAAGTCTGGTTATTAATCACTGTGGCCGCTCTATTAATTTTATCAAGGCCCCTAACGCCAGCTGACATTAAGTGACACCTTGCTGGCTGCCACCGGCCCCGAACTGGCAGCGGCGGGGTTGCTTTTTCAAATGCAAATTAAGTTCTAACCTTAAACGGAGCACAGAATTATCTGTGCGACTTCAGCTCGAGGACCCTCTCATCCGCACTGGCTGCAGCCCCCTCATGTGCCCCCCCCAGTGCTGCTTTGGTGGGGAGAGGAGCATCTCCGCTTGCGCCAGTGCTGACACAAGCATAGGCAAGATGAAGGGTGGCACAATGAAGTGACAGCGATGAAGATTCTTCAAGGACACGTCCTTGCTCAGGGGGAGAGTAGTGTTTGTGTGTGCGTGTGTGTGTGTGTGTGTGTGTGTGTGTGTGTGTGTGTGTGTGTGTGTGTGTGAGAGAGAGAAAGAGACTTATGTGATGGAGGACAGGGTGGCTCTTCTCTCTTCTGGTCACTCATATACCACAGATGGTCTAATTACTCCAACCTCATGCTGAGGATGGACAGGAGACCCACAGGAAGCAAGCTGGAAGTCTCCGGCAAACAAACACCACAACTTGGAGGAGAAGTGCTGGCTTTCATCTCCAACCACATCCCCCAGCTACGTGCTAGCTGTGTCTTTCCGCTAATTCTCTGGATTTAAAACGCCAAGGCCTGGATTTCACGCATGCAAGGGTATCTGATAGAAGGCTCAAAGCTCCGTTTTAACTAGGGTGACCCCTTGAAATGAAGCAGTGGGGTGACAATGGGCTATAAGCGGAGCAACATGAACTGCTCCCGAGTTTAGCGTTCCCTGCAGTGTGCGACATGCCAGTTACAGTTCCCGTCACGTGGACCAATCCAAAGCTATTAAAATTGCTTGAACTCTGCCAAACCTTTATTGTTCAACAGCCTATTATTACAAAGTACATCAGAGTTCTGCTCAGGAGCTTCTCGATTGCTGTCTCTCACCTTAAAAGTATTAATGTGGCAATTTTCCTCATGCACCGCATGCTAATGGTCTTCATGATCTATCCAACAGTTCATCCAAAACCTGTGGCTTCCAGGAATCTTAGTGCAGTTCCAAACCAAAAGTTTGAGTCACTCACAGAAATATACAGTTTTCAACAGAGGCAGGAAACAGTAATGGCTACAAAAATAATAGGTTGTGGACACTGAAGGACTTACTTTTTTGGTGTTTTAAAAACATTCCACAGCTGAGATAACTACTGATCTTTACCCTCAATGTTTTATACATAACTTTGCAAGATTTTTCTTGACTACTTTTAGAAATATCTTCAGTGAGAAAGATCTTGTGTGAAGACCTTCTCTTCCAGACAAAACCACCATCACTCTCACAATACTTCCATTCTTCTGCTGACAAGACCAGCAGATCTGTGAATATGAATCAATAAATATGACCAGAGTGAACACGTTTCTTTCAGTTACAAAATGCAGACCTATAAAGAAAAAAAGGAGATAAATGACAGAAAAGGAGGAGTAATGACAGAAAGTGAAACACAGCTGATGCTGTGGTGTTCCCATTTAATTTTGCTTTAAAAGTCAAACTCCCAAAGTGCTTAGCGCCACAGTCTGTGCCACCAGTGATGGGGTTCAGCACTGGGCTCTGTGTATTTGCCTGTGTGCACATGAGTGGGTGGGGCGCGGGTTTACATGCATGTACTTGCGTGCATGTGCTCATGTGCTTATAAGCATACGCATCTTTGCATTTCTGTGCATGTTTTTGTGATTGTGTCTGTGTGTGAGTGAGTGGGTGTGTGTTTTTGTGGTGGCGTTGGTGAGGCAGAGAAAAAAGCAACAGAGTGAGGAACACACACAGGGACCAGGCATCAGCAAGAGAGTGTCAGCTGGCACATACTCAAGTGCTGCTTCCAAGTATGAACAATGCAAGATTAAAGAGAGCACGGGGGTGGGGGTGGGGGGGGGGGGGGTAAGGAGAAATGTTTGGAGAGAAACA
>UFQX01000030.1:1030044-1114505 GCA_900497675.1 Arapaima gigas
GGGGGGGGGGGGGGGGGGGGTAAAGGAGAAATGTATGGAGAGAAACACTCTGGAGAGATGAGACTGAGGGGTGAGAGTAGATGGAACAAGTGTGATCTACTGGAAGTAAAAATAAGCCATCTCACATCTCAGCAACTGGTGGCATAGTGGTTCGAGCTGCTCAAAAGACCCAGGTTTGAAGTCCCACCTCCTACTATAGTACCCTTAATCTAAGTACTTATCCTAAAATTAACTCAACTTTAAAGCTTCTGAAGTAATCACTGTAAGTTGCCTTGAAAAAAGCATCAGCTAAAACAATATATGTAATGTTACTGCAGAGGAAACTCAAAGCGGGAGTCAATGCTGTCAGTCCTGGGGTAGGAAATACTTATTTCCCAAACGAAGCCATGTTTGGTCTGGACGGATGTTCACGTCAACCCCTTTTTATATTTCATTAGCAGTCTATTTAGCTAGCTTTTTAGTTAAATGTACTAACAAAAAACACTATGTCCGCTAACACAACTGGATATGTTATTAAAGCAGTTTGGTACATTGTATGTGAGCACCACAGCATCCAACCTTTTTACCATGATTTAATCTGCCTTAATCCATGTACAACTGCTAGCCCCTAGCCCTCAGTACCATGCTAGCCATTCACCAAGCCTCCACTTGGTAGTGAGGAGAAGGGATCACATGAGGACAAATTAAATGATGACTTGATTGATTTTCTTCACTGTTGTATCCTTTCTTATTTTCTTTATTGAATTTCAGTACCACAGCTACATGTTCACAGCACCAATATCCTCAAAACATGGCTATCGAAAATCTAAAGCCATTTGGAAAGATGTTTCAAAACCACGAAATATAAAAAAGTAAATATCAACCCTTTAAACTATGTAGAGGCTTCTGTCTGGTACACTTAGTTTTATGTAGATCAACAAGGAAGGTGACCATCATATTACTTTAAGAAATGACTAATAATTTCAGCACACAGTAACACTGCTTCTGTCTTATGGGAAAACAAAATCACAAAGTGCATTAAACATTACATACACTTTCTGCGCTTCCTTCCCTCTTGCCGTCTAAATCAAGCTCCGGCAAAAAAGTAACAACATACTAAGCAAAGATGTTTTTTCCACCCACCCACCCACCCACCCACACTCCAGCAAACAGTCATCATCATCCTCACCAGATACGATCAAAAACTGCACAGCTGCAAGACAATCTTTTATCAACTGATACACTTACACACATCTCGCATTCGGGGAAGGGGTTCTGGGGGGGGTATTGGGGGAACATAGCTTTCAGACATCACATGCCTGCCCACTACAGACAAAATGGGGTTTCAAGTGGAGCTCCTGCAAGAAGAGTTACTCAGCAGAGCAACAGTGCTGCCACCAACAAATGGTAACGCAGAGGAACAGAGTCAAGGTGCACAGCAGGCAGTAACGGCCCTGACATCCAAGGTGACATCACTGACTGGATCACTGGTACAGGATAACCCCACAAATCAACACCAAGTGGCAGTATAAAGGAAAGGTGGGGTCTTGTCCAGGGGTCCATATGGTTGGGTATATGTTCTGTGGTTGATAGGCCACCCTGCTGGGGTGTAGATACAGGACTGCAGTGAGGCCCAGGAATGCAAGGCAGCACATGCAGAAACACAAAGCACCCCACTGTCAGGAAGCAACCCAACCTTTCATCTCTCCTGCTCTGGCAGGCCCATTGAAGACGAGTTCGGGGATTCCCTGCTAGGGGCTGGATCTGCTAATCCACCGCCCAAACTCCCCTAGCATCCCAGACCTGGAGACGGGATAAAAGATTTAGGATCCGCACATCTCTCCCCCACCCTCTGTATGGAGCGAGCATGGTATGGAGCTCATGCTTGCAAGTAGAGTGCTAGCCAGGCGGCTTTCCTTGTGATCATTATTTCAAAAGAGATCAGAGTTGGCTCCATGTTTTTTAGTCTTTCTTTCGCTCTTTCTTTCAGAACCAAGTGCAGAGACCGGCCCAAAATGCTGTGCTAGCCATCCGCAACTAACAGAAACCTTTGCAGCTTCAAACCAGTAAGAGAAGCAAAAGAACTGAGATGCAGGCAGCTGGGGGTGGTATTGCGTAAAAGAGCAACTCAGGCAAATCAATTAAACCGACAGCAATCACTGTGACTTTAAAACATTACCAGCAGCGCAAAGATTAAAGGAAACATTTTCTTTTTTGGGAAAAATTATGCCTGCTTCCTTATCCAATCTACGTGCTTCATCTTAGCAGACAAGACATCTTCCTGACTGCCTCCTTGCCTGCCATCGATTGCTTTGATGTTGCTGGTGACACAAGACTGACAGGGCACCTGTGTGTGTGAAGCTGGTGGTCCCTCACTTTCTCTCTCACTCTACATGAGGAAACATTGGTAAATGCTCTGTCCATCCCTCATTAAAAACTGGAGCCACACAGAACAGAGGAGATGAGGTTCTTTTCTCTGTCTCTGCTGTAATTAATAAACACTTCCTCAAATCAAACGCTGCACTGCAATTACATTTGATGTGATTTTATGCATCAGGATAAAAAAAAAATGGTTAGGTAACATTTCAAAAGGAATAAGGGAACCTAAGGATGCAATTTGTCCAGGTGAATTATGAGAAACAAATCATAACCTTTCTTAAAATTGGGTTTTAGAGATTATCTGAACAGCACACCAGGTGCTGCACACAAGGACCAGGTACATTTGGCTATGGAATTATCAGGGGTTGAAGTATTATGGAATGTCAGGAGACAGCCACATTTCTACAGCGGCCTGCCAATAATTGCGTATTGAATGTTGTTTCAGGTGCTTTTGTAATCACAGAGTTATTTGTGTTGTGTGCCAACTTTACTCCTGATGGTAAAAACACAAGTCTTTTCTGATACTTTAGAAGAGTGAAGAAATGAAAAAAGGAAGCAAAATGGAAGTGAAATCCAGTCACCTCCTAGGATCCACCTCAGTGTGCAATGAGGAGCAAAGCGAATAAAATTGGCCAGGCGCACCCACTATGGATAGCCCTGTCCAACAGTTCCTTGAAGGACTCTGTTTGAACCCAGAACATCAACAAGATAGCACAATCAGTGGAAATGACACCCACTGACCAGGCACTGCTTACACAGCTCAGCTCACCGAGCTACCTGCTAACACCACATATGAAGCTGCCTCTGGGATGAGAGCGTGTCATTACAAACTGCTGCCTCTTTCATCTTTATCCAGAACATCTTTCTGTTGAGATGGTCTTACAGAACCTCAAGGTCAGCAGTCTGCATTGAAAAGTTTTCTTTCCATCATCTGTTGATCCATCCTCTGCTTTTTAACAAGTGAGCCTGTTAATTATTTAATTAAACCATATAAATTAGAAAGAATTACCCAGTTGAATGATATCAAAAACATAATCAATTTGGGCCTTACTCTATGTTAATAATTTGCAAATAATTCATCACAATAAAAATCTAAGCTGACCGCAAGATATGAGTGGCAAAAACAGATTTTGTAAAAAAAAAACATGGCACCTAAATTAGCGGTAACCAAGCATGTTAAAAGTTTGTACCCTCTAACCACACACATTCACAGCCAGTATGAAACAAGGCGATTCATTTCTCCTGCCGTCTCATATCCTCCAATCACAGTTCTGTCCTCCACCAGAGACTCCACAGTCATTCTGTGACATATGGAGCTGCACAATCCCCAGAATTCGCCTGAGAAAACAGTAATCATTCTCATTAAACTTTTTTTCACAAGCAGGCTGAATAGACGTCTTGGCTCCATTAACTGACTCCTCCAGGGCCCTGAGGCCGGAGTCCCTGTTGGCCGGTCTGAAATCTGAGAGACTCCGTCCCGTGATGCCATCATTGGGGAAAACAATATCTACAGTGGGTTGCTCTGAATGCCAGAAGACCGCGGAAGATCATGTGAAGACTCCCTAATTAGACAGAAAATGACATATTACCTCATCAGAAAACACTCTTATGTAGCTGTAAACAGAAAATTATAATAACATCATTGTAAAAAAAAAGTATATATTTTAAATGTATTGGGTACATCCTTCAAGGCCTTGCCCTGTATTTAAATTTAAATAAGCTATAAATCATACATATTATAGTTAAAGATTCTTACTTACAGTTGCAGAAAATGAGGTTGGGTTTAGAGATATACGAGGATGTCACAAACAGGTAGACTGCAAAAGTTGAGTACAGAGCAAGTGTGTTATGGTGGCTGTCTTCCAGCACACAGCAGTGTGACATTAGTCAGAGGCTTTCACACCTCACCTGTTCTTCAAGTCCTACCTTAGTGCAAGAAATTATATGTCAAAATTATCATTCTTATGTGTAGTTGTTAAGCTTGTTGGTTTTTTAAACTACAGTCTAATTTAACAGTTGCAATTTTCAAATCGTCCTAAAATCTGAGGGTTGATTAAAAAATATGAAGAATTTTACTTCCTTCTTTGAACTGAAAAAAATTGTATTTTTTGATCTCCCCTTGCACAGGACTGTAAATCTGTTGTGAATTCACTGATCGGTCAAGTGGGTGACTGAGTAAATCTCTTTGGTTGCTTATTCATTCACTAAATCACAGATACATTAATTTGTTCATTCACTGTGTTCTGAAGGAAAAACTGAAAGGGACCACAGCTTCATTCCCACAACTTCTTCATACAAGTTTTTGTGTTTGTGTATGTGTTGATATTTTACTGGATTTAACAGCTAAAATTACACTTTTAACCATCCTTTTATGCATACACATCTGTCAAATAAACTCAAAGCATAGTAAACTCAGTCCTTAGAGGATTGTTTTTATCTCTTCAGTTTATTAATTACTTATCTCATACTAAATACTTAATTTCCAAAAACAAGGTTATTTAAAATATTTCAAATGAAATATTTATTTCCATGCTACAATCTTCTGTTCTTGTCAGTGGAACTAATTTGATGTACGCATACTCTTTTTAGTCCCACCTTATCTTTCATGTATAAATGTGTACTTTACAGTATATGAAGTGGAGAATGTGAGTGAGAAAAAAGTCTGTGTGTGTGCGTGCATGCGTGCGTGTGTGCGTGTGTGTGTGTGTGAGAGAGAGAGAGAGAGAGGTCTTATTCTTTACCCGCATGCTCATATACATTCTTACTCTGTGCACACAAACACCATTTCTCTTTGTTGCGCGCGCGCACACACACACACACACACACACACACACACACACACACAAAGGAAGTGCCACAGTAAGAGTAGGAAATGCAGGGCCAGAGCATAGATCTGTCTCGACTCGTACATAATCAGGCCCTTCAGCGACAGCACAAGGCTACAGCAAGCCAAAGCCAGGCACTCACTCTCCCTGTGTTTGTCAGACTTCAGAGAGAGATGCTGCCGTTTAGCCCCAGCCCCTGTGTGAGGAGAAAATTCCCCATGTGACAAACCGTTCCCCCCTACCTTCACAGATGCTCAATTATTGATAAATAAACAATGAGTAGGGTGGTGATGGGCTGTCGGCAGACATCTCTCCCTTCCACATCTCAAAGGCCCGCTAAATGCATATAGCATTTGACACTCTAAAGAAACTGGAACTTGTTTAAGGTCAAACTCACTCAGAGCCAGGGAGGAAAGAGAGTGAGAGTGAGAACGTGAGAGTGAGAGCGAGAGAGAGAGAGAGAGAGAGAGAGAGAGAGAGAGAGAGACAGATACTGCACCCCTGGCGCTGAAAGAGGGGAATGTGTTTCTTGTATTCATTTGTTTGTTTTCTCCAAAATTACTTTAACCTTACCCTCAGAACCACTGAGGCATTATAATTGTGAGTGGATTTATTTATTTTCGGAAACGCTAGACTATATCATTTGAGGATCTGAAAAGCTGAGCGTTGCCTCTCTAGGTATACAGGAAAATGGGCACATCCATCAAATGTCAGCGAGGAATAGAGTCAGGATGCAGAGCTTCTCTACTGGGTTCACTGAAACTCTTTGGCTGTGGTTTCAATTCTTAAAACATGTTCATTAAGACTTTATTTAATTTACTGCAGGTAGCTAATGACACCTCCATGATCATACTTCCTCTGTTAACTATGGCCATTAGGAGATGCAGTGACTAAGGGCAAGAACTTTAAACATTCAGAGTCCTAGTAGAACCTGGTTCCAGAGTATTGACTCATATCACTGAGCCCAAAATCCCCTAGTCACACATGCTGTGTATAAGTACAAATAATGTGATTTAAAAGAAAACCACTGGCTAAACAACAATACGGCAATAAATAATAAAAAATGAAAGCCTAACAACTGGTCAAAAAACAAGCCCAAGACATTACTACTGTTGACTGTCAAGTGGGAAATGAAAAACGGGATGTCTCAAAGGATGATGGTAAAAGAGGGAGGTAAGTTCCAAGGGGTCAGTTAAAATTCTGATGCTCCTGTAATCACTGGTTCCAGCTCTTCTGAGAACCAAACACACCCCATAGATGACGCACACAAGTCCTACTGCTTGCAGGCCACTCTTTCACCTGCTATGCTCCTATATTCCACAAGCCTCTGGTACTCAGACCCATAGAGTTTATTTTTCTCCAATTATTCAGGATGTGAGTTTTGTTTTCCTCTCCTCAATCAATTCGATCACTTGGTTTCTGATTTTGGACCCTTGCTGTATTTATTTCTGTTTTTATCAGTACTGTGTGCTCAGACAACAGGGATCTTTAAAAATAAAGAGTAACTAATTTTATGTCAGCCTGGGCCACTCTACTGATCCTCATGGGGGCTGAATTTAGCACAGGACAGCAAGAACACGTTTGATCAAAGCCACCAAATCTGAAACGGTCCTCATTCTCACAGGCAGGTCTTTCTCCAGCCATCTGCCCATCACCTGGGAATGAAGTGAACTATTCCATATGTCGACCTTGTCAATCTCCACTAAACGTGGGACCTGGCCTCCACAGCCCAGCAACGATTTTGGTGGGACTGTCCTCTGCCTTTATTTGTTTATTTATTTTGTCATCATGGGTGGTTTCAAGTCTTGAGGCATGCTGGGACAGAATCCAAATAATCTTGTGAGGGGAATGTTAATTGTAACGTTTTTAAAGTGTTTACTCACTGCTAGATTAGCAGCACGCCGGTATAATCACAGGCACTGCGCGGCGCAGTCATTGATTCCATGCAGGAGGAGAATATGCATTAGTCATTACGAGGGTGAGATGAATGACAGCTTGTAGCTGTAGCCATCTTAGTAATTAAAAATACTCACAAAATACTCGCATGCTATAATTAAAAATAATCACATGCTGTTGACCCTGAAACCTCTGCTGTATCACTCAGCTGTGGCAGATATGGTTTCTTTTGCAGGCTTACACTTTTTTTAGATCCCAGGGTATGAACTTATGGGATGTATAGTAGCTCCTTGCTTATGATGGGCCTATAACACTGAAATCAGATCCGTGACCAAAACTGGCAGCTTCTCTGAGATCATCAAATAGCACTGCTGGAAGTCACAGCTCCTGTGTGTTAAAATCTGCCCACCACCCAAACTGGCTAATCACCTCCCCAGTGTGATTCTTGTACTCTTCAACATGAAGACCCAACATTTCATTCCACACCCCCCATAAAGCGTCACGGGTGAATCTTCTTGACCAACTGCTACTCAAAGTGATGAGTAGGGCTTCCAGCTCTGGCTTCAGATACCTGCACAAACTCAGTCAGGAGGATGCAGGCATGGGGGTGAATGTAAAGGAGTTGGATTTTGGGATCTGGAAGTGAACGTGAGGGCACAAGAGGAGAACACCTCAGAATCAACTAGGTGGATGAGAGAGCCCTCCATCCTGACCCTGAAACCCGGTTACAGGCAGCCTGAACCAACCCCCAGTTACTTAGCCGGTTTCTCATGTGCACCTCAAGTGCCTTTGTCAGAACTTTCCAGGGGGCCCCATAACTTTGCAGACAGCAGAACTGATGATTGACGCCCGAAGTGTGAGTTGGCGATGATGGATCAGCCTCTGGAACGTGTTGTTATATCTCTGTGCAATCAAGGTTATAGAAGGCATTAGAGATGAAGTCAAGCACCAACTTCATCTTCACTGACGCGTCATCCAGCAGCGTTATAAATAATAAATAATATGTTTCGATCAATTTAAGTGATATGGTATTATATAAGTGCTTTCATTGTAATTAATACATTTTTCATAACCCAAGCGGACGGTTAATTTAAGGATTCATCGAATGATTGATCTCGTTTGAGAGAACATCCATAAAAGCCACAAATCACACTAAAAGCATCTCCCGAACAAGAAAAGTCAAAGGCACAGCTGATAGATAAAAGTCTGCTAAGTTTTAACATGGGAATATCAGGTCAAGTATTGTTTGTGTGTCATCATCATCCAGGGACAAATTTTACATTCTCATTTTCAAGTGAAATTTGGAAAGCAACACATCCCTTTCTGGGGATGCTGTAACATTCCCAGCAGATTCAGACGTTTTGGGGTAATACAGAAGGATGGGAAAATGTGGCGATTTTTTGAAAACAGGGATAAGCCCTGAAAATGTGCCCCTTCACTAGACAACTGTGTTTCCACTGCATTTCCTTCAAAATGAATATACAGAAGCAATTTTGTGGTGAAAAAGATGATTTTCAGTAGTGAGAAAAAAGTCAAACACTGTTTTCTAACTTGTGTCTGATTGTACATCTCATGATACAGACAAGGTACTTCCAGGCACCCATCACTCAGGTCTCAGGCAGCCCACCTCCAACAGCACCAACTACAGTTACATCTGCCAGACTGGGATCTCAGTCACTTGATGTGGCTTTTGGCTGTACAAGTCCCTGTCTTCACAGCATTTCAGAAGTGTTCCACTGATAAAAGACTAAAATCTGTATGTTAGGAATGAAATGTATTGACAAGGAACTGTGATAAAAACGACTTAGTCAATTACTTCTGCAAATCAGAAACTATCCAGCAAAGTGATTTATATGTTGTCTCTTTCAGCACAAATAATCTTAACCACTGACAACATTCGTGATTTATACTGAGACTACTTAGGTCCTTGAGCATCAAGTCTGACACGTTCTTCAGCTCTCCTTATTTACATGCACTTATTTATCTGACACTTACCTCTAAAGCAACTTAAAATGATAAGTTACCCATTTAAACAGCTAGGCAATTCTTACCTACGAAGGGTTATACAGCACAAAGTAGCATTCAAACCTTTGAGAGTAAGACAGGAGCGCTAATCGCTACACCACCTGCTGCCAAACAAGATTCTCACACCAATAAGAACTGAAGTCAAATAGGTCAAGACGAGTCAGGTGCTTTGCTGCCTTTTGTGACCCTCCACAGTCATAGTCATGTAACTCTGCTTTAACTTGTTTTCTACCCCCCGTGCTCAATTCTGGGGACAGGGAATATCTGTAGAAATCCACTGAAAATTCTAAGCCACACAGACGTCACAAAACACTACTGTCTCAATAAGGACTCAGTACACATCGACAAAATGAGAGACATAAGAGAAGGAAGTGGGACTTCATAGGGGCAGGTGAAGGACGTGACTGATTCATTTTGCCTGTTGAAGATGTCAGTCATACATACGCACTGTTTGGGGACACAGTTTAAAAACTGCTCCAGTGTCATACAGCAGCAATGGCCCAGCAATAATCTAAGGTCTGATATTTCTTCCAGTCAGCCTGTCTTTCGTCACTTGACTTCATTCCGGTTTTTAACGTTTCTTTTTAATTTGAGGTGTTGGTTCCTATGTCCCAGAACTGCTGACTGGTGGCACCGTTCATTCCCTGTTGCATTAGCATGTCATTAACACCCCTGTCTAATTTATTCAGAGGAATAAGGAGAATTACTCCTTAAAAAAAATCAGGACTGAAATATTATATATCAACAATCCCCCGGAGCTCTTAGAGAAACAATTCTTCACAGTTTCCCTGCTAAGGTCTCCGGTTATATTAAAATGAAGTCCTTCAAGAACCTGTCATGTTTTTCCTAAGTGTCACTGTGGAATCTGTCCCTAATGGGTAGTAAGTATAAAAAAATTATTAAATGCAGTTCAGTTACAGAAAGAAGGTCCATATAAGTAACATTTTAAAAATAAACTACATCTGGATTCAGTGAGACAATATTTGCATTCTACAGTCCCAGTATGTCATCCTTTACGTTTCATGTTTAAACCTTTTTTCGCATAACAAAGAACATGAAGGCACTTAACAATTAACAGCTAACTCTTAATCAGGTGACAAAGGAAATATCTCGCTTTTGCTAAATCAAGTTGAGATGTTGGACACTTCAAAGCTCAATAGGCTTTCAAAGACTTTTTCCCCCCACAACACAATTTCCTGACTGTTTTAGTTATTTATTTCTGAACAAATGTTCACAGTTGTTGTTTTTAGAACACTTTCTCTCTCTCTTTCACAGATTAAGGAGTCACTCTTATATTTGTCGACACCAAACAGCAATTTCAGATAACAGGAGGGCGCAAATCTCAGCCCGCTTCATGGCAGCAGTAGAAGGTGGAATTCAGTGGGTGATTTCAGGTAAACACAGGTGGCCTTGCCAACCGTCACATTTCCTGGGCTTTGCTGATGACATATGGTCGTCTCCTCGTGGAAATAAAATCACAGCCAAACACTCAGGTTGCATTAAAGCTTTACCAGAACATTTCTTCTATGTCCATCTTCTACCAACCTGATGCAAAGACAACATAAAAAGACAGAATTCTGACAAAAAGTGGCAATACATCACTAAATTGAATGTCTGTCTTGGAGTGAAACCATGGGTCCAACCCTGCTTACGCAGATGTTTCTGAGAGAGTCTTCTTTCTGTCAATCGCACTGATTTAGTAAAATGAAATTTTTATAACCAGATATCACCATTCTTGTCGGGAAGAGTAACTCCAACAAGAATACAGGGATCCCAAAATCAAAAACCAAAGATGAATCGCACATGTCTGTCTTCTTATATGTGCCCATTTAACCTGCTAAGCTCCTGCAGTAGAGCTTAGCTGTGCCCCTGATAGGTGGGAAGCCAACAGTGTTTATATTATTCCCATAGTGCAGATTACCTAGCTTCTGTTTTTACAGTCTTGTTGAATTTATGTTTTTATTGTGTTATCTGGTCATCTATACCAGGTGATTCAACAAGAATTGAACACATTCATGAATTTTTTACCCAGCAACTGTTATATGAACGTGTACTATGTACCAAATTGTAGATTTGCCCAACTGTGACAGTTACTTTATAAATTGGATTAGGGTTTGGGAAATTTATTCAAATGTTCTTTTTATAATCACACTGTATATATAATATCTATATAAGTGCTGAAGGAAAGAGGCAAAGCATGGACCCCTTTATGTTGAGTGTAACCCAGGCTGATTTAAGATTATAACATCTGCATAAGTCTAACATGTAAAACATGTTAGGAAAACTGAGATGAGGTAACAGATCAATTAACCTCCCATCATGCCCTAGTGTGCTCTAGTAGAGAAACGGAATCAATATCAGGAGCTGAGCTGTGCAATTTCCTGTATTGTCCCATGTTTGTGAAAGGGGACCATAGTTTACCTGAAATGTAGTAAAAGGAGGCCTTGTTTAACTAACACTGTGCAGCAGTTTGAGATGGGACAGTGACGTCATGCATTGACATCAGAGATCAACTTCTGGCTCAAATTAGTGCTTGTACCTGCTATTCCATACAGCCTACGGTGCTAGTTTCCCTGTTGGACCTCTGAAACAGGACGGGACCAGTCCGCTTCTTCTTTCTTCCTCATGGGGATACAAAAAAGACACCTAAGTCCTTTTGTTATTTCTTGATCCTCTTAAGATATGTATCCACTGGTGTTCTGCTGATGTGTGCTGTGGAAGGTGTCCACCAGGTGATCTGCAACATTTCTGTAGGTTACCTAGGCGTCAAGTCATATGGTGCCATATGATTTGTTGTTGGCTCAAACGACCACAATATTTCTTCCACGGTTCACTGATCGGGGAAGCATGGTTACACATTCGCAACTTGTTCATCACCAAAGTCTTTGCCATGGAACGCAAATTAAGCTGCAACTCGGCAAACGGTGTCATGTTTCCCTGAGACTGGACTGCAACGTCTAAGGCCGAGTGTTTTATGTTGATTCAGGGGTTTGTGGGAGGGTGTGTTCTCCTCCAGATGTTCAGCCCTCTCTGATTGCCCATTGAACTTCTGTATTTTCATTTTTACTCCACACTTCATCATAGAAATCAGCCCGAATCCAAAGAAACAGACCATTTCATCTGCCTGCCAGTGATGGATTGTTGTTTGCTGCCTCTACAGCGGCTGTGTTTAGAGGAAGGAATGCTCCCTTAATGGTGCAGTCTCTAAAGTAAACCTCATACAGTTCTCCCCAGAAGTCCTACTTCCCAGCATTTTTCTTTCACTACAAAGTCGAACAGGACAGCAAGGCAGCAAGGCGTTACATTTTTTGTTATCATTCAAGGCTGTAATTTTCTAATTTGCGTGCAATTTTGAGAAACCAAGGCCCTTTCATAGCACAACTGAGGAAATAAATTTTAATCAATGCATAAACGGCTGCCGCTGAATTTTTCCATTAATTGCGTTTTTTAACAACTGTATTGATATTTTTCCTTCTTTTTACTCTCAGTGTGTCTTGTTGCACTATTTGCATAATTGCATTTGTGATGCTCATGCCGAACATCTTCTTCTGAAAGCACATTACATAACGGCTCTGTTGCAGAAGCCAACTGCAGTTGGGGAATGATGAGCCAAAGTCGGCCGGAGACTCTGCTGTCCCACTAAATCCAGAAAGACAGGAAGAAACATGGTAAACTTGGGTCCAGGGCTCTCAGGCCAGCAGCCTTCGGTGCCCTGTGCTCACAGATAGAGGTGCCAATGGTGCCATAATTTGATCATATTCTCACAGATAGTTCATAAATTTTATTTAGCAAGTTAGAGTACTTATGATAAGTTTCATAATCAATCATGTACCTGATATCAGACCAAAATTATGTTCTGATAATGCATTTTACAGGACTGTTTAACCAAAGTGTAATGGGTATTGCAAAAGCAGTTGCATGTTATCAACATTAAATGCATAATTCTCACTCAAGACCCAGTGTGTAATCCCATCAACTCCATGTCAGACACATTCACTAAGTCCTATTTTAGACACATCTGGATACTTTGAGCATTGAACATTCAGAGACAGACAAACATAAACACAACATGGTCAGCAAATCAATCAAGATTCCTAAGAAAGCAGATATATTAATTTTGCACTAGATGCTGGAGAGGTGGGAATTTCCTCAAGCAGAGCACAGCATCCCCCCACAACCGGCCACACAGCAGTCCGTGTTGACGTGATCGTCTGCCAGATCACATGGCCATAATCCCTGGCTTTATAAACAACTATCTGATATTGACTGAGTAAAATCCCACAATTAGTTTATACTTAACAGCTATGGTGTTTTCTTTTGTTTAATTGGAATTTGTTTACAACTTAATTGATTGCTTTCAGGGCCCTCCATTGTTTTAATTAGAAGGGACAAATGTAGAAAAAGTCCATGCAAAAGCCATGTAAATGACATCAAGCTGACCTTTCGATAAGCAGCATGTGAGTACCAAACACTGTACTGGCATTCTGTCCATTTTTCACAACTCACACGATCATATCACAGTGCTGACTTTTGACCTTTACCCCCAGCAGATTGCTAATATGTGCTCAAAATACCGCCACTACCTTCTTCCCACACGTGCATGTGTACGGTCAAACTGCTGAACATCGTACAGCACCGTTTCGCAAGACCCTGCCAGCACATTTACCTTTTAACTGATTTATTCAGTAAGTTAAGAACAAAAACAGGGGCTCATCAGGTCTATCCCAAATTCCCTTTGGACTTCAAAAGTAGCAGTTACACCACTTGAAAGGAAATGGCAGGTTAACAGAAGGTGCTGAAAAAAGTCTATGAGGCTTTCAACTTTCCACCAAGGCAGTGGAAAGTCCACTGAATACTCCTACTTTCCCTGCATCCTGTGTCTGTCTGTTTATGGGTCACAAAATAAAGAGAAGAAAGCCCTGTGAGATGTCACTCTCTCTCACACACACACACACACACACACACACACCTAGTGTCAAAGTTAGCAGAGCTCAGCTGAGTAGTATCATGACAAGAGCAACATTTTCTGTGATAATTAAAACTATGTTTATTATAGCCTTGTTTACCATCTGCAGTAAAGGTATAGGAGATAATGACATCACGGAAAAAGTACGAAAGTTGTGATTTTGGGTTGGCGTGAAGGTTTAAAAACACAACCAGTTGTGTTGTTACAGGGGAGCGTGAACTTGCCACACTCATGCTTATGTGCTTCAGAATGTGTTGCCATACAAACATTTAAAGGCAGTCCATGACATTGAGCAAAATGAAGCAAAGAGAAGAGAATTCTGTTTCGAGTGTGGAAAGTGATAGGAAACAGCAGGCTTTGTGAGAGGACTGTGGTGCAATGTTGTATTAGTCTGACAGTGAACAATGTGCCATTACACACATGATGTTACAGACCTCCGTTTTGGATGTGAACAGTCTGGAGGCCAAGGCTTGTTTTTTGTTGTTTCAGCCTGCTATTTAGCTATGGTACATCACGGTTTTGTAAGCTCTAACTGGGCTTCTTGGGACACCCTTATGTTTCTGTGTTTCTACCTTATTAATATTTAGTACATTCCTTAAAAAAACACGATTTTAATAAGCATTAACTCCTAAATAAAAAAATAGACTGTTTTCTGTGTTCATTTGCTGTTATTAAAGGTGCAACTAATCTATTTTGTATCATGTTGCACATGCACAGCTTTCAAGCTCCATTTATGCAATGTATTGTACTAATGACTTTTTACTGCTGTTTCATGAAGCTCCATTTCTAAGACTGCATCTAGAGCGCAAATCACGTTATTGCTGTGTTCAGTTTTGCAAGTATTATGATGGGTTAAAAGATGTAAAATGCAGTTTATTCGTATATTTATTTCATCCAGTGAAAGATGATGAAAAGACTCAAAATGCCTAAAATTGCTCACTGCTGAGAAAAAGATATCTGTACTACTAAGCGACATATCTGCCCACTTTATAGATCAGAACATAAAGACATGACTATTTCAAAACCCGTATTAATAGCATATTCTGTTCATCCTGGGTGTGAAATCATGTTCATTAAAAGTGAAAAATATCTGATTTAGAAAACACTAATTGAAGGCAACATGTGTGGCTAATGACAGCACGGGAGGCAGAAAAAATGTGCATGGAGCAACCTGTGAATATCACATTTATGGTGAAGCTTTTTGTTTTGACATACAATGAGAGAAGACAGAAGAGATCACTTAGATTAACTCAAGGGCTACACGCCTTACGTTGCCGATTTGTTCAGCAAATTCCCTCCTCAAACTTGGAGAAAATGCCACACTCTACAGTTGTACACTCAGAGTCAAACAGTCGTTTTGGCCAACAGGGTATTTGCAAAGGAGCTTATCTGATGTAACTATTTTACAATGATTTTCATCTTACAGAATTATTTAAGATGTATTATTTTGTTGGTACAATTTACATTGAGTCCAGAGCAGCATGTGGCACAGTTGATATAGCCCCACACTTGGACTCAGTGTACCCAGGTGTGAAGACCACCTGCGGCTGGAGTGCCCTTGAGCAAAATACTTAACCTAAACCGATACAGGGAAATTGTCCTTCTGTATAAATAGATAAGTAACTAAGTAGCTTAACACTATGTTTCTTCGGAGAAAAGCATCAGACTAAGTAGGTAAATGTAAGTGCTTTTCTCAAATGTATAACAGCAGTTTCTCTTAGCTTTCAACCTTTCAGCCTTGGATCTTAAACCACAGTTAACCCTAATTTCCTAAACCTGAAAGTGCATGGAAACATATACTAATATACAGGCTCTAATTCCTTAAGAAGTCCATACTAAGCCACAACACAGTGGGCACCCTGATCACATGCAATAGCCGCTGGGCACATTGTCCTTCACATTTTATTTGAGCACCATCCATCCAAATCCCCAAACCAGAACGGGTCCCTCAAGTTACCCCACCAGGTGTGTTCGGATTCGACAGCACGCTGCCTTAATGCCCCGTCGCAGTGGCTGGCACATCATGCCTTGTGAAAGAAGGAGCCATTGAGGGTCTCCACAGCAGGGAAGGAGAAGCTGTTTCCTGCACTCGTGCTGCTTTAGTTAGACTCACTCTACTATCCAGACCAAACCCCCCCGGGGCACCCAGCTTGAATTCAGCTCGGAAGTTTGCCTGTCTTGCTGCAGTCTATTAAGGTGTGCTAACTGACGTATCCACTTCCTTGAGAGACACCCGCCTGCCTAACCCCAGTCTAGTCCTCCAAACGCCACTGCGCAGTGAGCCTGACATCCGAACTCTTCCCCGAGTTGTCAGACAGCCCCTTTATCCATCATTAAGATTTAAACGCTAGTGGCCCACAGTCTGTAATTATTTATGACAAGCCCAGGAGTTTAATATATGTCTCCTTTTAATTATCAGAATCTGTGACTTTTAAACATCGAATTCCTCCCTGAAAACAGCACACGTCTCCTGCCGTCTCTGTCGACAAAAACACCGGCTCAACTGATTCACTGGCGTCCCCAGCAGACCCCACTTCCAGCCATGCCTCTCTCCTCTCTGTCCCCCTCCCTCCTTCCTCTCACTACAAAGATCCCCTTCTTAGCTGCACCACGGCTCGCCGCTGTATCCGCTTTCCGCACGTGGCCAGCGATTGCCCCGGTAAAGGTATTTTCTGTTTCAATCTTCCTTTTTCCCAAGGGGAAACAAAAGGGACAAGCGCTTCTGGACGCGGCCTCGCTGAGAAAACGGTCCAGAGTCGCCTCGTTCCCGGGCAGATTAGTGGATGCACACAATCCGGGGGTCTAAGTGCCATTGTGCACCACAATTTGCCCATTATACTTTGTCTTCTCCATTTGGAAGACCGCTCTCCAATTAAAGCAATACAGGCTTCCAATACCTGCTCCCAATTAAAGCGGAGTGGTAATACCTGCTCGGTGCAGCTGCTGCTGGATTCCTAGCACTCTTACATTCATTAGGCCCATTCAGGGTGAAGGAGCTCATGGCAAGATTTCAAGCCTCTCCTTTCGCCTCTCTCTCTCACACCTCACTCTCTCTTTCGGTCCTGCTCTCTCTACAGCTACAAGGAACAGCACCCTTTCACTCAATGGCCCACGAATAAGCCAGGGATTAGCAAGGGGGAGTGTCAACCAGTGACACTTTTTTCTTCTCCCTTTTCACTTTTTTCTAGATTTTTTTTTATGCTTTTATTGAAACTTTTCCCGCCAGCCTCAGTTCCTGACCCACCCCCCACTCCCTCCGTCATTGTGCCCCTTTCAGAACCCTTCCCTGTCCAGTTCACATGGGGGCAGCTTCAAGGATTTGGCTGACCCGGCACTCTGGCTCTCTCTGAAAACATAGAAAAGAACAAGGTCTGTGGAAAGTTTTTTCTGCGAGTGTCAGAAGTGTGTGTGACAAACACAAAACTCTGCTCAGGGCCAAACCCAGAGGTAAGCAGTTTATGACAAATATTTGCTAAAGGGCTGCGTATATGTTTTTTTCACACATTTTTTTTAAAATCAGCGGGTGTGTTACTTCTTGTGGCAGGCAGGGAAATAGACACCGTGCTTTACCGATCCCCATGCCTAAACTCATTTCCTACTTCTTGTTACCATTCAGAGCTAATCAATTCACTAAGTGTCCTGTTATATCCCTAGGATACACATATTTAAATTGCTGGCAAAACTTGTGACATCTTGCTCTTGGTCTCTTCAGAAAGAAATGTTACACAGATGATATTAGATTCCTTGTTCAGCAAACATAACTTTCCAGTGAGTGCAAATGCAAGAGCAGGTTACTGGGGAGCTGCACAGTACCAGCTGGTCGGTTTCCACCAGCTGGAGGGGCATCACTTTGCTTACCACCACCAGCCCTGGACCATAGATGCCAAACAGATCTTTGGGACTTTATGCTTCTGGAGCCATGTTGACACTTATAATTTTGATTAACTGCTCCATTTGTGGATGTTCTTTTGTAATCGGTCTGTAATCACGATTTTGAACTAGGAGATCAAAACACAGTGGAGCCATGTTATAAGGCAGTTTGGTCCACTGTAACTTCAGGGTTCAGATGACCCACAATGGGCAATGGGGGGCACAATGCACCACATGCTGGGTTAAGCATCATGGTTCAGCAGTGTCACAGTTAGAGAACTCATCCCCGAAGATGCTGAATGTCCACAGGCCAACCAGGCTGATCGACTGTAGAAAAAGTTCAGAGAGGGAAGATAAATATGTATTTCATAAGAAAATTCTGAATATGAGAAAGTTTTGGTGTCCTCATGTTTTTATGTTTTCCTTGGGTTTTCTGTATGTAGGACAGCAGATGGTATAATGTTAAAATCTGACACCTTTGGATTCAAAAAACTAAGGTTCAAGTCCTGTCTCCTGCTGTGGTACCCTTGAGCAAGGTACCTACCCTGAATTGCTCCAGTAAAGATGGGTAAATCACTGGCAGTAGCTTAACATTGCAATCTGCCATGGAGGAAAGTGTCAGTTAAACAAATAAATATTTTTGCTGCATATGTTACATGGTTGAACGTGTAGCACAGAGGACACCAGCAGAATTCTCCATGGCCTGCAAAGCACGTCAAATACCCACCGGTGGTGACCGCTGAGTGTGTGTGCATGTGTGTGTGGCACGCAGATGCTGTTCACATCTCTTAATTAAAGTGTTATTGGAGCATCTAACGAGATGGTCACACCCCACCCCCCCCAAACATGCAGTACGTGCATCTAATTTGATACATCGTCAGCAAAGACAGAATAAACTCGAGGTGTGAGACTATAGCCGCAATATGCACATATCGCAGTGGATTGCAGCAAACGTACCGTACTCGTTATTCCGAAGCTCCGATTTTTAGAGAATTCCTTGTGTTTCCTCACTTTTCCACCACTGCATTTCATATGTTCACTTTGAAGTCATTAGAACTTAAAGTAAATGACCATAGGCAGACCATGTGATGGCAGAATACTATAGCGGTGATATTTATTCACTGGGGGTCTGTGGGTCATGTTCCACTGCTGTCAGGGATGCATGGCACACTGACCTGCTGTTGTGCCCAGCAGACGTCCGCCAACGGTGGAATAAACATGGACGCTGACCTGGGCTCACGTTTAATTAATTTCACACGTATGGTGGTTAGGAGCCCCAGCAGAAAGATAACAGCAAACCCATTTAAGCACTTCACCCCTGCACCCCCCCACACGCACACACATACACCCAACACCATCCATAGCCCCACCAGCCCACAGAAAACAGGGGCACTGGAGTAGTTTACCACAGCTACAAAGCACCAATTTATCACTATAAGCAAATGGTAACCTTGGAGCACAGCCCCAGGCAGAAATAATTGGCCCACTCCCCGTCTGTGAAGTGTCTCGCCTCGTTTAAATAGACCGGGGGCCCCAGAGACATTCAAATCCAACGCAGTGAAACAGCGCTACGATTGGCTGCCTGATAGCCATGGAAACCCTGCTCTCTGAACCAGGAAGTACAACCCGGGGCTCATTTGCATTTCCGTTCAGCTCGAGGCCAAATATGGACTGCAGATGAAGATTTTGGCACCATCAAAAATCTGACCTTTCATTCATCTTAACTTTCACGTGGGAATAATACTACAAGAGAAATGTAAAATACAAATGTGGGCATTTTTAAAATATGCATTTATTTATTAAAGGCAACTGTTTTGAATGCTTTGAATGCCCTTTCATGCAAATTATTATTGTATCTGTGAAATAATTTTGGAACAAATCAGATCTGCGTGCCAGAATAGCGCCTGTAAGTAAATGTGAACCATGGAGGTTACAAATCTAATCTAAATAAATAGGCATGTGGGTTTAAAATATTAGCCTGAAACACTGAATTAAGCTCATATTGGTGAAATTCAGAATAAAGCAGCAGCAGCATGAATTAAAATGCCAGATCATATGTAGACGCAAACATGTGTAACAAGTAAACATTTCCATCAAATGCTGTGTGAGCTGCTGCAGTGTTAGTTAAGCCCAATGCAGGTGTGTTCACCCATCAACCCAACCCATCACATCAACCCATTCTAGCCTAATCCTACCAATGACAATCCAGCCCAAGCCATCCCAAACCAATAAAACCCATGGACTCATCCAATCCACCCCAACCCATTATCCTATCACTGCCACCCTCTTTCATCAAAGCCATCCAAAATATCAGAGGAGATATAAGCCTGTCCCTAGGGATGTAGCGTGGCCCTGGGTGTGATCAGGTCTGGCTGCATGGTGTCTGTGATGTGGTTGTCTCCCTGGTGGAAAGTGAAGCAGGTAGAACATATGAAGATGGGACTTAAGGGGCTCTTTGAAGGCTTTTGTGAAACTAGTTTCCACAGATCTGCTTACACTTGATACATTCTTTTCTTTCATAGGGTGTGGGGCTGGGTGCCAAGGACCAGGTTAGTTAGGACCCCCCCAACCTCACTACAATCCGCGGTAAAGTGCACGAGGCCACAGGCCACAGTGAAGGGCCCTTGCACACACTGGTCAATCGAGTTCACAGGCGAACTAACTGCTGCACTGCTGGGGGTGTTGTTCCTGCTCATCACTTTGTTCATCACCCTGCTGCTTTCAAGTGGCTGATTTTATCCTCTCCATAATTTTGCTTTTTCTTAATAAACACTGAAGAGCATCAAATGTGTGCACTTTGGGCTGTGGCACAAACAGGTGTCCCCAGCTGAAGTCTGCAGCATCAATGAATGCAATACCTGGTGCCACTTTGCCAGGGCACAGTTCACACAACTGGCGATGCAGACAGGGCACAACACAGCTCTTATGAATATATATTTAAAGCTCTGATGAGTATTTACTACACGTAAGTGCAGGAACCACCAGAACCTTCTCCATGGAACACATGCTTACCCACACACCACGTGTTCTGTCAAGGAGCAGCTTTGCAGATCTGAGTGGCTCAACTGGGAGAAACCTGCCCTCCCTGGGGCAGACCTGTGGCAGAGGGGAAGGGAGGAAAGTGGGGAGCACAGGAGATTTCCCTTTGTCCTACCTCCCCCTACTGGCCGCAGGCCCTGTTTCTCACTACTCGACCTGCTTGTGCCGCACCCCCTCAGCGCTGCCCTGCCTTCACCCACAGTGATGCCTGCTCCAACAGCAAAGAGAGAGAGAGACAGAGAGAAAAAGAGAGTGGGGGGGGGAGAATAAGTGGCCCATGGAAAGAGTTCATTACATTCAATTAACTGTTTATTCATCTGTCCATCCACAGCTTTCCGACCATGAAAGCCGGTTGCAGTCACTCACTAGAGCCTGTGGAAAACAGAGTGATTCTTGGGTAAAATTCAGGTGGGTCCCTGCTGACTGCCAGGCAAACTTTCCTTCTGTGAAGCAGGAGTTTGACACAATGGGGTCGAGGGAGGAAAATTAATAACTGCCGCTAACAGGTTACGCAATCAATACAACAAAAAAGGCAACTGCACACTGGTCTAACACTTAAGTAAGGAAAACTGTGTGTGTGTGCATGTGTGTGTGTGTGCGTGTGTGTGTGTGTGTGTGTGTGTGTGTGTGTGTTTACAGAATAAGTAGAGAAAATGTAGACAAAGTCAGGAAGAAATAAGTGCTGAGCTGCTGGCTGCAGAGGAGAAAGTGGCTAATCGGGTGGTAAATCAGACTAAGGGCCACACCACACACGTGTTCAGGAGCTGCATGCTGCCGTCCCACTTTAAACTGCATCCCGACCACAAAGAGGGTGTCTTGCCGCACACCATACTATTTAAATAAATTACAGTGTACGACACCAGCAGCACCTCGTCTTCCTTGCGGATCTTGTAATAGTTGTTTCTTTAATTATTATTTAATTTAGCTGTTATGACTGGTTTTCAGTTAAAGAGGATACTGCTGACAAATCCAATTAAAGGAAAATACAAAACTTAATGGTCCATGTTAATGATTCATTTCATACATAATATTTTATCATTTTCTGGGCCAATTTCTAATGAAGGCCCAAGCTCACATTAGGGGTCTTGCATGGTCTTCGGGACACACGCCCGTCGGCGAATATGGCTCCGCGGTTCTGTCCACTGCAACCCCATTGCATTCCTGCAGGCCCCCGGATAACTTCATCAGGCCTCAAAGTATGACCAGCACACACTGTTAATGGCACAAGACACACAACTGTATGGCAGGGTTTGCAAAGAAATACCTGGGTTTTGTCAGCACCCACTAAATGGTGCTTCACTCTGTCTGGTCCAACACAATCAGATGGTTGATCTACATAATACAAGTTACCTTTCCAGCACAAGACCGATGCAATTATTGACTGATATTGACATTAATGTATCTGTACTATTAATGTATTAGTACTTTACATGGCATTGTAAAAGTAAAACAGCAGTAAAATAAATTATCTGGTTCAACAGGTTCCCTTCATGACATTGATCTTAGACAGTGGGTTCAAATAGATGTCACATAAAACAGTTCCAATAAAACATACAAAATTTTGTTGAAAAATAAAAATGTAAGAAAGGTTGCAATTGAAATCCACACCTGAAGACAATCAGAAACGTTTGCACTTTGTGGCAGCAGGAGGTGTAGTGGTTAGAGTTGCCACCGCTAGACTTGAAGGAACTGGGTTTGAATTCCACCTTGTGCTGTTTTACTCATATTATACTGATTCAAGAAAAAGTTCCCAGCTGCATAAATGGGTAAAATCCAAAAGTTTCTTTAGAGAAAAGCATCAGCTAAATGTATAAATATGAATGTGTTTATAAAAATATAAAAAAAAACAGCCATGTCACGTGAAACATACCCTTCTGTACAACTGCACTTTATATCTGGACTTTCATGGCACAGGCCAGGATGAGAAGAAGGACACAGTAACAGATGGTATATTAGCAGTGCGTGTTCGGCGTGGAGATGAGTGTCCCCATTTCTTTAAACTCCTCACCTCTCTCCCCAACCTGCTCACCCTGCCTTACTTCACAATGGCAGGGGGTCTTTTCTGTTATTTCGTTTATCTTCAGATCTCTGTCTGCTCAAGATAGGTGCATGGTGATCTGGGCATGGTTCCTACCCCTGAACCACTGCACCCGGGGTTGGAGGCTCAAAGAAGGGGAATACTGGGCACCTTGGAGGGAACCTCAAAGGGACAGCAAAAGGGGGGGGAGGTGACAAGTGGCAATTGCGGAGTGGGTGTGTGGGTGAAGTGGGCTGGAACAAGTGGTATAGAGAGGCCAGGGATTGTGTTTTTCCCATGGTGGGTTACCCCCCCACCAACACCCTTCCCATCGCCACCCCCAATCCTTGTCAGGGAGGGGAAGAGAGAGGGGTCGGCTCAGTTACAGACCCTGGGGCCAGCATGTGTTCAGAGAATTGATACAGACGAAGAAGTGTAACACAATGGATGGATTACCTCAGCCAAAATAGATTCCCCTGCTTACACCCTCTCACACTGACACACACACACACACACACACACACACACACACACACACACACACACAAACTGCTAAAAACAATATATTGAGTTTTTCCTTAAATACACAAATATTAATGAATAAATTAAAATGACTTCTTTTTTGCTCATTTATCTTTATAAATGTAAACATAATTTTATTTTATATACAGCATAAATACAAGAATACATGGACACAATTTTTACTGCAATGATTTATGAAGTGTTATTAATTTGGAGTTCAGGTTACATACACCAGCAGGTCCCCTCTTGGGATCAGTCCAGTTCATTAACCACTACGCCACCTACTGTCCTATGGAAGTGCAAAATGTGTTCCTTGTTTCGGAAAATCGTCAAACAACTTTAGAAACTTTTCTAAGGCCGAACTCTATAATAAATGTGGCATTTGAACCATCCCCCTCACGGCTCAACCTGGCCTCTGGGTGAGATATGAAGGACTCCCTGCACCCTTGCCCCAACGCAAAGAGGTGTCCTTCGCTGTCCAGCCTAATGGCCACGTATTTCCTAATGCACCAGCTGTACTATAAATCATAGGCGCTGCCCTGTTCAGGCATGCAACAGCTTGGCCACAGATTCTCTTCCATCAGGGTACAAGATTAATGGAAAAAGTCCCATTTACCTTGCAGTGCTGTAAAACACAGTGACCCTCCCTGCTGTACATCACTGGGGGTTGGATACAAAACCCCGTCCCTGTGACTTGAGGACACATCGCACATTGAGATCACATGGTATCCCAATATCAATTTTAAATGCAAAATAAAAACATAAATGTACAAAACAATAAGTAAAATAAAGACCTTAAGAAGAGCTCCCTGTTATACTCAAAACTGCTGAATCCCTCTCAAAATTCAAGAAACATCTCAAATCACATCTTTTTTGGACCCACTTCTTCCCTGATCTCTGCTGTGCACCATAAACTTCCACTACATCATCTATTTAAAAGTTTATTCTCCCCTTTAGTTCTATATGCAGCTACAGGTGTAATGTTCGCTGACAAAAACAGCGGTACTGAACTAAGTTACTGTAGTCCGAGAATTGTGTGTTTGTACCTGTATCTCTCTGTTGCTGAAATACACTTGTTTTTTCTAAGCTGTACTTCATTCTGGAGAAAAGCATTTGCAGAATGAATATATGCAAAAAATGTAAAATCAATATTCAAAAATGGCGTAACATATTTGAAAGGCAGAACACGGGAGGCACACAGACTTCTTTAGAGGTCACTGTTTAATTCTTTATGGTCATTAGTCCGTTTGCTTTAGAGATCTTGTTTGACTGCAGTTAGCACAGTGCAATGTAACACAGTCCATCTTACATTTACATCTGGTAGGATTTCCTCTATTGTTTTTTGCCATCATCCATTATTAATAACAATGTACCATATACAGTTGCGGTGGTCCAGAGCCTATTATCAAAGCTTACCAGTTCATCACAGGGCAATCAACCACCTTTATTCTCTCTCTCTCTCACACACACACACACACACACACACACACAAATGGGTAATTTGGAGTTTATTATATTGTATTTGTTCTACCACTATCCCCTTGACAGTTCAGAGTCAGTTTCGCTGAACAGAAGATTCCCTGAAAACACATGCTGTGGGTACAATCCTGGGACACATTCTCCAGCTGCCTGGATCCAGGTTCAAATACACAAGCACAAAAAGGCAGAGCAGAGCGACCGTGCAAAGCAAGACTGCAATGTTTATGAGCGAGTGAGGTCACATGCGGTTAAGTCCACGGCTCTTTGATGTCCTCCGGTTCTTGAACCTCCTGGGCCTCCATGCACACATACTTTGACCGTGTAAACAAAAAAACAGCATTGGAGGCAGAACCTGAGCAACTCCGCATTCCTGGTACCCACAGGGTCAGAATGACACAGATGAAAATGTGATCATCTCGCGCATCTCCGCTGTTTATTTGTGTGTAAATCCGAGCCCCAGGGCCGACTGCATGGACGGTCTTGACGTAGCGATCTTCTGGATGTAAGCTTTACGAGTCCTCTATCCCATCCAGGCCTTGCCCTTCCTCCCTCCCCATTGCTTATTAATGTCTCCACATCAGCTCCGGTGCTCCAAAACATTATTTTAAATTACCCTGCCAAGACCCTGACTGTGGCTCCTTTAATGCAATTTTAATTACAAGATGCCGCACACTAATTCGACCCAGGCTGCCTGATTTCAGCGAGGTAAACAAAATATCTGTCAGGCCTCCCGAAGCCCACCGGACAAGATCAGCTATGGCCGTGGGGTGGGCACACGCTCGTGTGTAAGCGTGTGGCGGTGAGGGCTGAGGGGCAGATTCAACACGGATGCGGCATGACCCCCCTACCACCCCCACCACCCCCCACCCCACGTGCCCCTCTTGCCAGACTTCAGATCGCAGACTGTGCTCCTGACTTCCCCCTCTGGTGCACACAGCTACTCTTTAGCTTTGCACTAATCCATCTGCTCATTGGAAAAGGCGTCGATTTAACGTGTGACGCGTGTCAGGAGCCGAGGGGAGGCTGGCAGCCAGGCTGTGGATGTGCCACTTGATGCTCTATTAATTATCCTGATTAATTCCTGCATAAATCAGCCACAACTGTTCGGCAAACTCGTGTCCCCGTGCGCAGCGTGGCGCGGCGATGTTAGGCCAGGCAAAGGGTGAGCTCTTTCTGTAATTACCAACTCCAGCAGGGGAGAGAGAGCCTGACAAGCACGTCGGGACAGGACACGGAGGGAAAACATTGCAGTGCCCACCAGGGCACGTTGCCATGAGCCACGCTTGACCTTTACGGGATGCACCGATCGGGCCATATTGGCCTGCTGGGTCACTTAAAGCCGTGACCACTGGGTAGAGGATACAGAAATTCTGCCTCACCAGCCTTCTGAAGTGCCCCCTGTGACTCCATAAAGTCTTACTACCTGAATCAGCATCAATGACAGCCACGTCTTTATAGGAAGTTTCTCTGCAATTTAATTCATTTTGTTATATATGAATACCTCAGCCTTAAACTGTTTTATGTAGCCAATACTGTAAAATTCTGTGTCTTGCAGATGTCCCATGTGGAAAAGGGTTACATGATGCACCTTAAAGTGAGAGCAGGTATTACATTTGCTCATTTACCTGGCATGTTTCCCCCCCAAAGTAACTTACAGTGTTAAGCTACATATTATTTTCCCATTTTTACAGCTGGATACATTTTACTAGAACAATTCAGGGTAAGTTCCCCCATCAACGTTACGACAGCAGACGACAGTTTCAAATCTGGTTCCTTGGTGTCCAAAGGCAGCAGCTCTAACCACTATGCCACCTGCTGCCCCCAAAAAACCTCAAACTAGGAGGATTGGACTTCCTGCCTGAGCCAGTTCACCACTCCACCACTGTGATCTGAAGCAAACCCTCCTGATGCAGACAACATTACCTTTGAGACACAGAGCATGTAAAATATATCCATGAAAGGAAGACTCACGAGGACAGAGAAACAATGAGCAATGTCTGTAACTGGGGATTTTGGGGAGGGTGTGTGGAGTGTGTGTATGAGGAAAGCATGAGCTCAGCTGGTTACACCCTCAGCAGAAGGTGAGAGAGCAGGCTCTAAATGAAAGTATGAATGCGCATGTGAGATGAAGCAGTTAGCTATGTGACTGAAGGGGGTCGCTGAGCCCTGGTGGGAGAGGAGTGTCGAGAGACACATACACATCACACGGTTTATCATCTGTTGGCCTTTTTAACTGTTTTCATTTCATCCTGGTGCAGTTGCCTTTATGGATAGCAGTCTTGCACAATCACTCATCTGTAGCTCCTGCATTCCATTGCATTGTATAAACTGTTTATAAACACTGATTTTGTGTGTGTGTGTGTGTGTGTGTGTGTGTGTGTGTGAAAGGGAGAGAGGGAAATACAGAGGGTGTGTGCTCTCAGTATCTGTGGTGTGTGGCACTGTCGACTGATGAGCATGCACACTTCAGCAGGACATGCTGACTGGTCGACCTCCCAATACAATTGTCCTCCATCCCCTCAACACACACACACACACACACACACACACACACACACACACACCACTGCATTGACAAATGGCCTGTCACAGAAAGGGCCTATTTGTTGATTGGTGAATTATTTATACTTATAACTGTTTAATAATTCAGAGGGGCCATCTTAACAAATTACAGATCAAAGTCAAAAAAAGCAGTATGGTTTTGCCTCTGAGGGCGGAGCTTGTTGGGGGGTTCACAACCTGCAATACTCTCTTCCACTGAACCCCCTCTGCCACCAGCTGCTGCCCCCACCCCAGCACATTTCTGCTGACTCTGCCTCCACATAAATACAGTGGGTATTTAAATGTCAGCTGCCTTTTGAACAGGTGGTGAAAGGGGGTTATCGGTCTGTCAGCGTTGCCATGACACCAGGGACTCATGGCCTTTACGATCACTGGCCTGTCAGAGAGGAGTGGCTCTGTGGGTTTTTTTTTTTGTGAAGTACCAGTCCAAAGTGACATGGACCACTGACCCCCAAGCTTCCTGAACAACAGCTGGGGTTCGGACCAACGATGGTGTGCAGTTCACACCCAGGTGCACAGGGGAACGTGTCCTTGAGGGGATCACTGCAGGAGAGCCAAGGGAGGAAGTTTACCCGGCTAAGCGAAACTGCTCAGATGTAATCGGCTACGGATATTAACTATCCTCACACAGTTGATCCACTGCGCACCACACTGAACTTTCAGAGAAAACGGCATTCTTTGCACAGCTCTTCCTTGCTTTAAATAAGAATTTTTCTTAAAGACCAATTTTATGAAGGAACAGTTTGGGGTGATTCAAAGAGGCATAGCAAGTTAAGCCATAAACTTATAGGTGCTGGGTTTTTTGCCCAGTGTACAGTTCAATCCCAGCTCAGGGTGGGTGAAGAGTGTATGTTCTCCCTGTGATTTCATCTCACAAACAAGCAATAGCAACACACCTAAATTCCTCCTTACTTCCGCAACCACAGTGGTGGGCATGTGAAATGACTTGATGCCACTTCTACTCAGCTGGTATAATTTTTATGTGGGCTCAGTATGTGGAGTTTACCTGTTTCTGTTGGCTTCCTCCCATAGCTCAAAGACATGAGGTTCCATGTAACTGGTAATTCTATACTGGCTGGAGTGTGTCAGTGCTGTGCAATGGAGTGGCATCCTGTTCAGGGTGTATACTGTAATATTTACAGATGGAAAAAAAAATTAACTTAACTGCAAAAATTAAAAATAAAAAAGCATGTTGCCATTCACAAGGGTTGGTCTTTATGACGTTAATGGTAAATTGCAACGTGTCCCCCAACATTCGACACTCTCGTGAGAGGAGTGCTACCCTGAAATTCCAAAGAGCCCTGTTCCTAACACCACCCCCAAAGCCCCCTGCCGAACCCAGACGCTCGGCACACAGCTCCATGAGACCCCGTTACCAGCAGGCCCCCACAGGCCTCTAACAAGGTCGCTAATTAACTCTCGCAAGCTCACACTCGACCTCGACTCACACTCGGGGTGCAGGTTGCTTTTTTGACAGGAGAAAATTGTGGGGCAATTAACTAATCTGAAGACGCGGCCCTCAGCCGGAGGAGTTCACAGCTAAATGTTACACTCACACGAGCGAATGCCACGCGATAGAAGGAAATTAGCTGCCGTGTCCAAGCATTTGCTCCCTGCTCTGGCCCATTATTAATTCATACCTATGTCCTTCATAATCATTGTGTTAACACTGCTCCAGGAAACCGGCTTAAAATATTCCGCAAACTCTTTTAATTTATGAATATCTGACCAAAAATAAAAGGGGTGTTGAGACACATATAGCAAAAAATATTAAATATACTGTATTTTTAATGATTGATTTGATTTATTCATGTAAATCCGTCTACACTTTGAAAGATAAATATTGCAGCTTTTTTCCAACCCCTACTTAAAATATTACACACAGCAACTAGTAAGAAACATATTCATGGTGAGTTCTAACATTTAGAGTCACACAGCTTTTGAAGCTGCATGTTCCGCACTTTTAATGTAGACCCACTGTGCAGTCTACAGTTTTACACCTTAAAACAGCCAGACAGACACTGGAACAATTTAGGATTGTGTGAGATTTGAACTGTTATGCTTGTTTAACCATTAACCCGAGTCCTGATCCATTGCATTGCAGGCTGCCTTCGCAGTAAAAAGAAGAAAATGCAAATGGGGTAAAAGACGGGATCAGACAGCAAAACAAACTGACAGCGACCCAATGCTCTGACAGGGCAGGTAACGGCCCCCCAGTCCACCCCTTACCATTTCCATGCCTCTATCCCCCCGCTTGTCCCCTCCTCAATCCTCCCAGCCAGTACTGACAGCCCTCCATCAGCTCATGCTGTACATTGCCTGTTTTCTTTAGTTAATATGCTACTGTTTGTGTGGGAATGAGGAAGAGGTCCCTGGAGGGGGGGGGTCACAGGTCACCCACCATGTCAACGGTTTATGACCTTGTGAGCTTCACACCTCTCTACTGTGATATTTTTTTAAATATGTGATTATTTAGATTTGCTGCTATCCCAAAGCCACTTATATGAGTTAGATATGTATTTAAGATTTTACTGAAGTGTTTGAGGTTAAATCACGTGCAGAAAAGCAGGCTTTTCCTTGGGACTTCATCCTGACACCTTCTTTGTGACAAGTACAGAACCAACAATAGCCTTCAACAATGCAGGCCTTTTTACCTTACCATTCTAAAATCACATTATTTTAATTAAACTAAAAATGTTAAACTGTGAAAACAGATTTTCATACTTTTGTCCATTTGAGGCTCAGATGGACTGCCTCTAGTGAGGGGGGTTCTCTCCTGTCTTGCTTTGTCTCAGAGCAGTTGCTCTGATTTTTGTGCTTTGTTTATTGGCACCCTTTCCCCCCCATTAACCTCCCACTTAAAATCCCTGCCGAGGGCCACGCAGTCGTCCATGAGAGAGTGCTCCACCGCCTCAATAACGCCTTTCTTGTCCCCCATCCCAGCGAGAAGCGGAGTGCAGAGAAAGAGAGAGCATTTCCTAATTTCTGGCCTATTCTTGCAGTCCTGCCGGAGAGGGGAGGTTCCAGCAGCTCCTGACAGGCGCTTTTGGGAGAGGTACTGGGTGTTTTGTCGTCCCGTCAGGACTGGGGCCCATGGCATGAGCCCCAAACCGCAGGAGGCCATTGTGTGCCCCCTATTCTTCCTCCACACCCCAATGGGCCTCAATGGGTGGATTAGGGGAACATTGGAGAGTCTTCATCTCTGGTTCACATTGCTCGCTTGTATGCACGCACACACACGTACACACCTATCACTGTGGCATTTCACATTAACTGTCACATTAGTTAAAGAAAAAAATCCTTAAACCTCTTCAATAAAATGCAAAATAGATGAAGTGCTTAGTTTTTTAAACTTAATAAAAAGCCTTTTTCAAGGTTTTACCATTTTATTGTCTCCTGAAAAATGTCGCCACAAGGTTAAGACATGCTGCACGAACACACTGCCACATTTGGATTGGAGTGACATGAAAAAGAAAGACCAAGGACAAAGGGCAGGGAAGGACAGTGAAGCGAGTGCAAAAGAGGGTGGGGCGATTAGGACAAGGAGGGCAGATGTGTCCGTAAGGCCAGAGGTGTTAAATTCACACCAGTTGCTAAACGCCAGAGCAGCTGTGCTTTCACACCATTCATACCTGTAAACGTGTGGTAATACAGTTATCTGTTCCACAGCAGGTGAGACCTTTTTATCTCCCTTTTTCCACACAATAATGAGAGGAAAAGGTCAGTGCTAGGCGTGGGAGAAGTTGTGCTGGTGTTCTTGGTTGCCTCATAGTTTTCCCAGTTCAACAACTCCAATAAATGAACTTGTACAACAAGCCAAAGGGCTCCTTCACTGCAAATGTAATTCATTCTTCTAGACAACTGTAAAATTTGCTGTAGCCATTAGTCTTTACCCCAAATCAATCTAAAAAAAGGTCAGGGTTAATAAATGATCCCTAACAAGGGTCAAAGTGCTCCCTAGTGCTAACAGAGTATGGACAGCTGCTGCAGGAACGTACTAAAAGACAACATCACACACACATACAGCATCTCGAGTAGCATCACAGTAAGCCAGTTTTCCCAGTTCCAGCATCAGCTACTGGGATCCCAGCAGGGGAGCATTACTATGAAAGTGGTCAGGAGCAACCTTTTTATTATGGGGGGAGGTCTAATGGTGTGGAAGGAACCCTAACTTTAGCGCTGTCACAGAACAATATAGAGCAGCTCTGCATATCACGGCCTCACACTCTCCCTCTGTGCATTACACATGGTGCCTAGCTCTTCAATAAATTCTCTAACTTTCATTTACACACAGTGCATACAAGACTGGATACACTACATTATACTAGTAACAGTAAAAACAACTAAGAACAAGTCTTCTTCCATCTATTCAACTGAATTTAAATGACATTTTTAAAAGTAATTGTTTCCCATAAAGTAAAATCAGAGATTAGTGGCATGAATATTTATTGGCTGCTGAAATTACTACCCATACTTCCTCATCTGGTCAAATAAAATTGTGCAAATTGTGTTTGTGGGAGAATTTCGTCCAGCGGAGGAAGAGTGTAATGGAATATTCCCAGTTTCTCGACCCGCACTTCCAATTTATTGAAGTAACAGAGCAGAAAATGCACTGACAGCTGTAGTGCTTTATTGCGAATTAGTATATACACCCTACAGCCACGGCGAAAGCATGGGTCTCCATGTATGCCCGTAATTGCCATAGGCTTGGGGAGCTGCAGGGCAACAATGCGGGTGCAATTATACTCAAAGGATGTAAAATGACAGGGTATACATTTAACCAAATCATCAACCAAATGTCTTCAGACAAAAAACTGAAAAGGGTGTTAACTTTTAAAGATATAGCTATTATTTTTGCAGAACATCATCTATCCTTAACAATATCAACTTTTTGTTATGATTACTGCTGCGACCGTGCTGCTGCTATGCTAACACTAATTTTAGCATTTGCCATTCCTGACACTTTCCTAGGAAAGACGGTACTTGTCAAACACTGACTAACTGCACTGCCGGTACTGTATCGGCATATCAGTGCAAGCACAAACGTCCCCCGAATGCAGGCGCAAAGTAAAAGAAAACAGGTGCTGTTGCTACTTGCGTGTCACATGGCCTATGTTTTACATGCTATGACACCCAGCACAGTTTGGAGAGCACACGTGCAGAGTAAGCTGACAAACAATTATTATTTCTGAATTATTTCTTGCAAGCTACTCCTAATTTTGGAAAAGTTTGTATTTTTATCCATAGTATGAGTTCAAAAGCATCACTTGTGCATAAGACCTAGAGAGATTCACTCAGCCAGTGGTGGAGGATTGGGTGGGGGTGGCAGGTAAATAAGCTGATCAAAACATTTTTTAACTGTTATTTGAAATTATCTCAGCGCTGGTTCTGTTAGACCCCAAGAATTAGTTATTATTTATTTGATAAATTAAAATTTATTTGCTTATTTTTGAAGCCTTTTGAGCTGTAAAATTTGTATGAAATACTATATATATATGCATTATCATTGTCATCATTATACAGTATTAAATACAACAATATATTGCATGATCCAAAGAAGCTGTAACATGCAAAGTAGATACAGAAATCAGTAAATAACCACTGCAGATTCACAGAGCACACTTGAAAAAGTCACGGTTAGTGACAGACTAAGTAATTTATATGGATTGTAAATACTGGTTTTCATTTGACTAAAGAGCTTAAGATATCACATTTTTCACAATGTGAGAAAACTGCTGCATTTCTGTGTAAAGGCTGGTTGCACCACATCCACTATATGTTGCATGCTGTTCATGGCTTTAACACACTGGTCAGTTTTATGAATCTGCTCACTTGAAAGGCCAGTGTGTGTCTGCTGCTCCTGCTCACCAGCTCCAAAGCATGTTGTGATGTGATCCCTGAAAGGGGAATGACAAAGGGACGGAACATGGGACTGCTGTTTGCTTTGGGTATGAGAAGACCTCAGGTGAACACACCAAAACAATCAAGAAACCAGGAGCAGTAGCACACTGAAGGTACATTCAAGATTTTTCAATAACAATTTAAAGCACAGCCACAAAAATAGACAAAAATGGACAAAGCTGAAAGTAGACTTGGACAGGAGCTTTAGATTTTAGGATTTTAGTGCATATCAAGCATAATGTCCTTCTAAAAAACTGCTTGTGAAGTGAATTCTGATAAAATTAACTTTTATTTAGTATTAATTTAAATAATGTATTCCTGAACCACAAATGTTTCATTCATTTCAGCAAACTTATTGTAATTCAAATCAAGTCCAAAATGAAATAACTTTTCTGGATACCTTTAAATCAAGACTTAAAACTTGCACACAGCACATTTTCATTTTCCCTTTCATCATTTATCTTGCTGTTAATCTCTTTTTATTTTGTTTTCTTCTGTTGTTGGGCAGCACACTGACACAGAGTGTAGCAGTGAGGCCTAAAGGTCCTGGCTCAGTCTGTGGAATTTGTACATGCACAAAATTCCTCCCATAGTCCAAAGACTTGAATTTTTTGCTACTTAAATTGCTCTTGGTTTGCATATGTGCAAGAGTCCCAGGGTGTTATTCTGGGATAATCTACCCTCTATATCAGGAGGAATCCTGCCTCATGTCCTTTGCTTCTGGGATAGTTTTCAGACAATCACAACCCTGCATTGGTTATTAATGATGGGATTTTGTTGTTCATTTTTGCTGTAATTTACTATAAATTTCTTTGCTTTAGACTGTAACTCATATAACTTCTTTATTGTAATGTGCTTTGAGAAACTGCTTGTAAATGCAGTCAGTCAATCAGGCAGTCAGTTTCCAGGCCCAAAGATCTGGGGTTCCCCACATCTTCCCATGTTAGTCAAACAATGTAATTTCTCCAGTGTGTCCTGGGTCTGCCTAAAAGTTTGCACTGGTTTGGGGTGTAAGAGGAAATGCAGATGCAGGTTTAGTTCTTCATTTTAAACTTGTGCAATGAAGAGTTATGGAAAAGGGAATCTGAACTGTAGACAGGGTCTTGAACTCTGGGAAGACTCTGGAATGTGACAATTGGACAGGTCTGATCTCCCTGCTGTGTATAGAAGGGTTGGCGTGCAGTGTGATAAACATGCAGTGTGCTGTGTGTAATATCCACCAGGCAGCGTGGCATGTTTGATGTCTGCTAGGTGTGCTGTGGGGCATGTGTGGCATGCATACATGTACCCCCTGCATACTACAAGATGTTTTACAATGTTTTTGTCATATTTAGGAAAATCGGTTTTGGTTTTCATACAGGCTGGAAATGCGTTATTTTTCTCTTTTAAAATAATGGGAAAAGGCCTTCCTGCATACCAAATTTCAATTTATATATATATCATTTTCAGGACCAGATTAATTTTACAAATTGAGGAACTGTATTTGTAAAGAATCATTTGCAATAAAAGACTATTAAATCAAATCACCCAAAGGTATGTGTAACGATATTGTATTTCAAGAGAATTATACATGTTTTGTCACTTAAACTGATAAATAAGTTCTTTGTTACTTAAGCACGTTATTTTTTTCTTTAGGGCTCATTATTATGATAGATGATGGGGTTACACTATGATAAAAATCCTAAGATTTCTGAGAAGATGCATGCACACAGGCACATGAGAACAAGACAGCTGAGAAGCACAGGAGAAGTCATGCCAGTCCTTATGTGGTATTTGACTTCAGCGTAGCTCATAAATTGTTCATGCAAAGCATTTGTCATAAGTGTGAATTGAAATCTCATTATGTGAATTTCAGGGTACAAATTACTCACACATCCAGATTCTTACTTAGGGGATTACTTAGTTTTTTTATGCAGATGAAGCCTGTATATAACTGCTTGGAAGCACTTAAATAAGCTATAGATTTCTGGAAACAAAAAAGTAAAAATGCATGGCAAACCAAAAGACAAAACACAAAAGTCTACAGAAAATGCAATAAATGTCATGTAATACATAACTTTAACAATCACAGTAACACCATGGTACATTGAAAAAAAACACAGTGCCATCACACAGCTGCAAATGTGATTTGTCATCTTCATTTCTGATGCAACAACATCTTCTTAAAGGAGCGTTTCAGTTTGTCACACTGCTTTCCAACAAACGCTCCTCAAATATTGTTATTAATTTGTAATGTCAGATGGCATGATAACTTGTCTATCTTGTTGTTGCTACAGCAGCATGATTGCAGGGTCAGGGCTGTTAATGGCAGGCAAATTTGAGAGATGAATAAACTGCAATTTATTTTATTCTGGGAGTTCCATTTCTCCAGCCTGGAATTATGAGCACCACGCAGCAAAGGTCTTTGAATATACACCACAATATACAATATACACATGACACAAACCATCAGTGTTCCAGACATGTACATTTTGCAATAACAAAGTACCTATTTCTCTTAAAGATGGGCTTTGGGGTGAAAGGTTTTGTGGATGATAGTTAAAAGCCTGTTGGAGAGGAAGCCCTTTCTCACCAGGAGGCTGGACCACAAGCCCCCGCTGGTGTTCAGAGCAGTTCTCAATCTCCCACATATCTCATTGGTTGTTACATTTAAAAAGAAAAACTCCTTGTAGTAAGGTAATTATTTTGGCATCCTTCAGATGCTTTAAGTCCCATCAAGAGTTGTGCTAATCGTCACAACTTGGAGATGATGACCCAGAAGCATTCAATATTTGTTGATAACAGGCATGGGTGAACTGTGGTTGAGCATAAACATAACCATAAATGGTCCTGGGAAACATTTACAATTTGCACACGTTTAATAGTTGCCAATTACTATAAGTCACAGATTACAACATCTTGACTGACAAGCAAAATTTGCTCTATGCATGAGGCCAGTTTCACTAATTCCACTGACAAGTGCATGGATAATCCAACTACTCTCTTGCTCATGCACACAGATCAAGGAAGGTGGAGGGGCAGGAATCCTCTTAGATGCACACAGGGGCATACAGTACATCTCAATGCAAAACTGTAGAGGGAGGAATATTGTGCAGCACTCAAAACAAACATTGTATTGGCAATCCACATATATCTGAACATGAAGGGGTGCTACTCCTCACTTGCCCTGCCTGGGTCAAAAGTGTGTCAGATCTTGTGTGATAGACAGAATAACTCATTTCAATGAAATAACTTCAGCTGAACCAGTTTGTAGCTCATTTCCAGTTTGTTTCTCATGTTTTTATCTCTTAATTATTAGGGTGGAAAGAAACATTTTTCATGAGGATAAAGTACAGTATATTTAACAAGAAATATGTGCAAAGTGCTCCCCAATGGCCACCTCTGTTTCCTTGATTAATTAACATTTAATTGAGTATGACAGTAATAATGCCATAAGTAATGACAAGGTGCACATTTATGCAAACATAATAGCCCACCTTGGGCAAGGCACTACCTGCCCTCGTCAGAGAGTCAGGTTTTCCGTGTCTTTTTAAACACATTCCATTGATTTGGCAAAGGTAAAGCAAGCTCTCCAAAGAACGCTAACCTGCCAGATCATTTACAAATTATTCTCTGGTCTCTTTTCATTTGAGATGCTTTTTTCCTTTGTACAGTTTCAAATGAACTGGTGGACTTTTGGTAACAATGCAGGTTTTAGCTTTTATAATACAAAGGAGGCTGTGTTTCAAACTACATGTTCGTGAACTTTCAGCTCTCCAAGGAAAGAATTAACGTAGTTGTTGTGAACAGATGTGTGGCAAATGAAATAAACAAAACTACCACTGAAAATCATTTAACTTTCTTTGAAAATTCTATGTGAAACATGTAAAACACCAGCCTCATTTATCTATGCAAAAGCTAAAAAAACTGCATCTTTGCTGCTACTTCTCGGGGCATATCTTTTCCAAAAAGCATGCATAAAATGATAGGGAAATGTAGTTGTTACACACATTAAAAATATATTTGACAAAATGTATGGCATCCAGTACCCAGGCCAGTGATGTGTTCTTGACCAAAATAGCAGATAAAGTTGTTTTTCTCCCCCCATAGCCTGAAACAACAATCAAAATGGCATTAATCTAGACTGTGTGACCACAGTGACACATGACAAGATCTGCAGCCCCTACTTCACAAAAGAAATTTCAATCTGTAAAGTCCCAGTCAGCAGGTTCTCTGTATCTAAGGTTGAGCAGCTCCCTGTGCATCGAACATCGTTTCCTAGCTGGCGAGGTGCGTGCTTTCCATCAGTACGCCATCACTTTGCCGGGTGTCAAATGTCACCACTTACAGACTCCTGATACGTGAATAAAAAGCATGTTATTTACACTCTGATTAATGACTCCTGGCCACGCTTGTGCGTCTGCAGCCTGCACAAAGGACAGCCACCACAACTAAATCTATCAATCACAGAGGGGACTGCAATCCTGAGCCATCGCACAGAGTTGCAAACTAAACACTTTATCAAGCGTCTAGGCATCAAGTGCCTGGCCAGTCACAGCTGGGGTACAAATATCTGTTTAACACAAAACTACAGTAGGGACAGGCTGTGGAGAATCATTTTTAAGTGGCATGGTCACAGAGAGAAAAAGATCACACAAACAGGCTTTAAATGCCTAAATCTCATCAACAAGGTGTTCAGAATGCTGCTTCTTCCTCAAAATGTGAGGAGAGAGTTCTTCTTTGGTTAAGTCAATGTGACAGCAATGGCCGGCAAAACACCTAATTCATTCTTAGTAACACTCTATTAGTCACACAATCGGGACAGTCTTATTCAAAGATGGGCTTTCCACTGAACTGAGGCCTAATCTGAGACCATTTTACCCTGTTAGTCTTGTCAAGCTAAAGATTACTTTTGGTTGAATTGGACTAAAGTGGCATCCAGCATAGGACTAGTTTTGCATTTCATTCTGGATGGGGTTCTTAAACTGAAGCCTTTGGTCCAAATCCAGTAATAGCATTTAATCTTTAAGGATCGCACTGAAGAAGAGCATTTGCTGTTCATCCAGAAGCTCAGTAAACATCCACCCAAGTAAACAGGCGAGGTGTGAAATGTGTAAGATATGTGGACAAACGGATTACGCGAGTGGTGCTGGTGTCTGAAATTTGCCCAGGGTACGTAATCCGCTGTGTCCCTGGGACAGTGGATTACGGCGACCCCGCAAACCATTAATCCAATCAAAGCGGCGTGATTCTAATCCACTTTCCACTCTCTCCCACCAGATCCCAGCTAACACCTAGGCTTCAAGCCTCCAAGTGCCAGGAAGCGAGCAGGTGCTTTGAAGAACAGGAATTAAAAAACGATACATCTTGTATAAGAGTTTGCATATACTTGCATATCCCAGCTTGATTTATGAATGACATCATTTCAGATGTGATATTTCCGTCAGTGGCAGGTCCATTTCACAATGTGCAGCAGGGATTATAACACGGCCACGATCACATCTGAAACAACCCGAAAACGTATGTTTTAAACAACCCACTTTTGAACACAGTTAAGAGGTCCGCCTTGCCACAAATGGAGGGTGAATTCAATAAACCTAAAGCTATTATCCAATTAAATATTTAGCACCAAAATTGAATTCAGTAATAATGACTAATTCAGGAGAACTCGAATGCAACTCTTGCTAGTACCCGTTGTCATTTTCAATTAGATAATTTATTTTTTTCTATTTCTGCTGTATTACACAATTGATTTTTTTAATAGGAACTGAGCGAGAGACAATATGCCATTCCACCGGGACAATCGCGCCCCTATCCCCCTGCACCACAAATGAATAGTCGCCCATTACTGGCATAGCAAACAACGGCACAAGAGCCGATGCTACGTGCAAGGGTGCGAAAAAATAACTAATAAGATCTGCGGGAGGAAAACGATGATTATCTTTAATCACTGACCTTCCTCTGCCGACAGACCACATTATTCAACACCTTCATTTCTTATAAAAATATCCATCATGCACAACGGCGGGGTGAAGAGACAGACCGAGAACTTCCATCAGAGCAGAATGTCAATGGCCTCATTACTTGTCATGGCGCATTGTGACTGGAAATTGCTTCTTTCAGGTTCTGTTTGCTCAGGCAATTACAATAATTTCTTTGCTTGACATGTTGTTTGCACAGATGTAGAGCATTAATAAACATGAGCGCTAATCTGAATTATTGAACTGCTCGCCGTAGCCCCAACAGCAGCTTCAGGACCCCTGACCCCTAACTAGGCCGGAGCAGAAGATCATTCCGTGAGGTGTGCGGTCAGGGCCCAGGACTGACAGTGGTCCCACACTGATCCCCACATGATGCACACACAGCAGTCATACCACTCAAAAATATAGTGACTGACACCTACTATGTTCTTTGTGGTATTCAGCTACATTTGCATTGTCAGAATGACTCAAAGTGCCTTTTAAGGATGACATTTGTGCATTTACATTAAACACAAACTGTTTTTCAAAATAACTACATAAACTGCTATATCATGGAGTTGTGGGGATTTAAGAAAAATGTGTTCGGTATGATTACAGTTCACTGTAACTGTGACTTTTGTTGAAATTAAAGAAACATTTTTTAAAAAACTGCAAAAAATAAACTGTCATATCCAATCACTGACACATGTGAGGAGTATTCAGTACAGTGAATACTGAATTTTTTTTGTATTTCAGTAGTGTAACTATAAAGACAACATTGCATTGTCACATACAGGCAGCAGACAAGACATATGACAGAGAAGAGCCACGTTTTACACCAGAATCTCATCTCCCATCCCACCCAAGAGAGCTGTTTCTTTCCACCCTAAAAAAACCACACAGAAGCAACTTCCAGCACAAATGTGCATTGGGAATATCTACAAGAGGAATGCAGGAGAAGCTATTTTTTGTCTTTTTTTTGAAGGGTAAGATGTTCAAAAGGCATAACAGAGGGAGGGCTGGCTATTCTGAAGAATCAAAAAGACTCTTGCGACTTTGATCACCAACATCTTATTCCATGTAAAATTACTGCACGAGGGCCTCTGACTTCAAGACGTGTGAGCGAAACGGAAACGTATAATAAAGTACACAAAACCAGACAGAAAATGAAAGGAGTCTTTTGTGTGCTCTTTGATTACAGCCAGACTTTGCGACTGTCGAGCAGGTTGCCTCTATTACCCAACATTTGAAAGAAGAGAGTTGGAACAGGAGAACAAGGCCCACAACTCCCCTGATCTTGGGAGATGCTTAGGTGTGTGTTTTTATGAGGGGAGTACATGTGTCTCAGAGGGTGGCTCTGGAATGTCTCTTATGTGCAGCACGGAGATGTCACATAATAGCCAGTACATGCCATATAGTACTGCGATGGTGAAAAGATGGTCATATTTCTTTACCCACGAGGTAAAGGGTACCACATTATTAGAAGAAAAATTCAGCAGACGGAGCCTGAATGAAGGAGTAATGGGTCACACTTGTGGTCACATAGTCAATTGTAGCCATAAGTCGCATGCGTACAAAAAGCTATTAAGAAAATTGACTCCTTTTCCTTGGTATCTAGAGTTGCATCCCTACCACATTATAATACAAATACAATTTTTGTGATTTTTTTTCTTTGCTTTACTGTAAAATGCAGTGTTTTCATTTTTAAGTCTCATACAACATATATATCATCCAAGGGCTAACTAAGGGCTAACTGTTAAAAGTCTGCCTGGGGGAGAGAGACACAGCTGTTGGTCCAGCCCATGGACAGAACCATTTTTATTTCTTTTAAATTTAACAGTTTACTCACAATCCCTTCTGTCACAGCACCAAGGGAATCAGGGAACGTGATATGATCCCTCTGCATATTGGAAAAACCTCCCTGAAAATTAGATGCCTATGAAAGGCAGGGAGCTGTGAATGCATAGCAGTGCATTGTGGGAAGGCCAGAAAAGGCAGATCCTCACAGCTGCTGACGCGATGCGGGGACTCGACTGAGACGAGATTGAATTAGTCCAGGCCTGCTTCGGTATTAATTTGCCGTTAGACAGATGCACAATAGCCCACCACTGTAGTTATTTCTATTTCTGCCATTCATTTGTGCTCTCTTATTTACACAGGCTGAATGGCAACAAGTGTATTGAATCTTGAAGCAATAAACCCAGCTAAACATTAATTACGCAGCATCTTATCAAAATAGTGAATGATATTTTATTAGCAACAAAAGGACTCTGCGACAGCTCCCCCTCCATTGGTTTAATGGATTCCACTTCAGCTGCCGGCTGCTGAAATAAAGAGCATTTTCTCCCACAATGCATTTGGTGCTGACGATACATAATTAAAGAATAGATCTAAAAGGGTGCAGGATTTATGGCAATCGGTAGGAGATGCTGTTGAGCAGCAGGGCCATAAAAAAGGGAAAGTTGGCCGGACCTTCTGAGACATCCTATCCATGTGAATTTTGGAGTGTCGGACCTCCCCAAGTAAGTAAAAGATGTCCAGAGTGTGTCTGATGAACTAATGCTTTCACCGGCAATGGCCTTCATGATGGAACATAAGTATAAAGGCTTGGTGGAATTCAGCACTATTTGCTATCTGCCCTGTTTCTGCTCCTTTGGCAAAAGCTTGTCCAGAAATAAAAACCATTCTCCATGTCTTGATTCCTCCAAGTGTCATGTTCTTATCTGCTGCTTTTACTCTCAACATCTGTAACAGATGTGAAAAGGGCAGTTTTGTTGTTGGTTGTCTGCCAGTAAGTGCTTGAAGTGTAAAAAGTGAGAGTACTCCTCTTATTGGCATATGGATGTGCATATTGGTCAATATTAGGAAGCTATTAATTTTTAGATTTCGAATTTCGGAAATACATTCTGAAAGAATAGTAGGAAAGCAGAGCATGAGCCAACTTGCACCCTGGGTAATGAAATGTGGCCATGAGAGCTATTATTAATAATGGCCATGTACTACAGCATTCCTTGCTGGGAGAGCAGCTCAACCACTGAAATCTGGTTGTTCAGCAGCAGAAAAGAGCAGCAGGAGCTTATGAGAAGTGATGGTAAACAAGAAAAAGTCTCAGTACTACAAAGAGTAAAATGCTACTGCTTACCGCCCCACTTCAGGCACTGGTCCCATCGCCAATAAAGCAACTAAGTACAAGTGAAGCCCCTTTGAGCCATAGTTTCCCCTCCATTACCTGCTTCTCTACCATCTCCAAAAGCTGTCTCAATTGAAGAATAAAACACAAAAGTGGCCTGTGAGCACCATGTCAGCTAGTACTATAACTACAACCAGTTGGGGTTAATTAAAAGCATGGATCATTATTCCATGTCAAACAGAAAAAAAAATATTTGATTTAAATTTAAATTATGCTCGGACAATATCTCAAAAGAACAAAATATAACAGCCGTTTGAACCTTACTACCTTTGTTCTGTTACTGCCAGATTCATAATTGTAATGACCACAAATAATAAGAGACGATGGGCAGGGTTTGTGTTCTTTCAGGTCAGATCTCTGATGGGCTACAATCCAAAAAGTGCCTGTTAAAGAAGTTCTGAGCTGGTTTTTAAATATTTCTTAAGTATATCCTGCTCTCAGCACTGAATTATGCAGCGCATTCACAGCTCTTCTATGTTATAACTGAAGGTTTTATCTGGAATCACAGGTGCTACAAGGACTGTGGCACACGATCACCTGGTCCTGCAGCACACTTCTCACCGCATCATTTTATTTGAACTTCAAAGCAGCAAGAGGTCATTTTTACGTTGATATAACCGCACACTTTGAAAGTTTACTTTTTTTCTGTAGAAATGTGTCCAACACATCACTGACTAGAAGTAAAGCCAACAGCACAACTCTCTTTTTATTCGATTAAGACAAGTGGTTTATTAACTGTGTCAACATTCTCTTTCTTGGCTGCAGGTGCAGGTCATTACTTTACTATAGATTTTTTCCCCTTTTTTGATTATAAGGGTGACCTAATAATGGCATTAGACATTATTAGTGGGCACCTGATTTGCAATGATTCCTTACAGCCCTCTAACCATGTGTTCTGGACATTACGGAAAGGGCATTGTGTGATACTGAAGGCTAGGCTTTCCTGACTTAGAGCCCAGGAGAGAACTTAATCTATAACTGTAAAGGAACAGGACTCATCTTTGACCACATATTCAACTGTTCACACTTATTTAATATGAAATCATTTCACTGTTTTCCAGCTGTGTGCCAAAGACACAACACAAAAAAGTCAATCATAAATCAGTGCAAATTCACCTTCTGCGGAAGCCATTTGAAAGATTGTCTTTTTGTTTGTGTCATTGTCATTTCAGCATGTTCCGGCACGAGAGCCGATACCCATTTCTCACAGACGAGGACAAAGTACGACAGGACAGTCTGAGAGGGATTTATGGTCTCGCAACAATTAGCTCCGGTTGCAAAATACACCCCCCACCCCATTCCGAAACAGCTTCTCACGATGAACGTTTTAAGTCTGGAGACATAACTCATAACTCATCGGGGGCTTAGTAATTTATTTCCTCTGGTTTTAATATGTCACAGCTGGGTGGCCGCACGTCCCTGCAACTCGAGCACTGCCACACAGGGCACTTTTGCATCGGGCCACCGCTGCGGCGGAAGATACCTGTGGTGCTTTTCATGGTTCAGGGCTCCCTAATCTAAATGGGAAGTCGCCCATATTTCACCCAAACACTGGGGGAGGTGGGGCTTTCGCTGTGGGGTGCTAATGGCAGAATACGCTTCTACGCCGAAGCCAGGGAAACACTCAGAACGTGAGGGGAAAGTGTGGCGGCAGGGGCGTGTTATGGATGGTTTCACCCGGCTGTCATTGGCCAACAGCCACCAGACAAAAAAGCCTTAACATGTTGACAGGCCCCAGGGTGGTCCTGTCAGGACATAAACAAGGCTCCCTGTTTGCTCAAATCCTCTCTTCCAACACGCACTATCTGGAACCTGGTTTCAGGGATCCATGATGAGGAGGTCATGAAGTTAGAAGCCAAGTATGGTTAACATTTCCAGAAATTCAGCCTTCCACACTAATGACAAAAAATACATTCATTTGGTGTTAGCATCTTCAATGAAGCACCGAGGCCTTTACCTGCTGCCTGTACATCCATGGTAAAACACCTGCCTTTCCACAACTCCTCTGCAAAGGGCACACATGCAAGACGCACACATAACCTTCAAGGATAAACATCAATTCACAGCCAGATCAGAATATCAACCCTCTGACTTGCAGACTATAGGGTGCTTTTTTACATGATTGACCTGCCCAATGAACATTTACAAATGGAACTCCAACTAAAAAATGAAGCAATTCCTTAATAAATGGTTTCTTCAGTAAAGAAGCATCTGTTTACAACAGTTTTTTACTTGAATAGACTGAATGTTGAAATATTCTTAACCAAATCTAGCATTTGTGTTTTGAGTTGAATACAGAATCTGCATGAGACCATTGCCACAAACCAATCTGCAGCCATTTATTATTTATCTTCCTAAAAGCCCTGAATCAGCAGCATCACTTTGTTCTTCTTTTGTTTTCTCTGTCCAGCCATGGCCTGTCTAAGCCATACTGACCTTTCACTTCTGACCCTGTGTCTGATGACCTATTGATTATGTCTGGACTTGAGGGGGCTGATTTCTTCTCAAAGCAGATCTACACCTGAATCTCAGCAAGTGACATGGTGCACTTGGACTTCTACCCATGACTCTTCTTTATGTAAATTTGCCTCTGACACAGTAAATGTTCCCAGTATTTGCTATATTGATTTTTCTAATGTGTCCCTTAATTTCCATAAAATCAAACCTTAATATTAAACTGACAGAGTTGGAGTGACGTACTTCTCTTACAAGGTACAAAATTAAAGTTCTTTCATTTTCTATGTTTTTTTTTAATTAAAAAAGCTCATTTTACTTTAATAACAATTTGAACAGTTTATAAATTGTATTGTGGTACAGCAGTGTTTCAAAAAAATGTAGAAACAAACAAATGAGTAAATTGGACTGGCTTCTCCTGCAAGACTGTTTTCATCTTGTCATCTGGTCTGATGGTAGGTGAGCATCCACAGGGAAAGATGCAGTAAAGTCCCTCCTCTTCCAGCAGGAGTTGTCATGAGAGATGATCTGTGTCACTCACATGACTTCAAGTTCAAAATTTATCAGTAATTTTCAGCATTGACAAGAAAAAAGTTCTGTCACTGTGTTTTGTCAGTCATTTTTTTCCCCAATGAAAAAATCTGACTTCAATTCCCTTTTAATATGAAGATGTTGAACATAAAAATTACAGCCCATATTTCATTATATGAGGTATCAAAAACCACAGACCGGCTAATTCTTGGATATACTATTGAGCACATTTTGAAATTAAATAAATCTCTGAAATAATGCTAAGCAACTTTAATAATTTTTTTCAGACTGTATTGTGTGTATCATGCAACTGTGGAGCCACAGAAACAGAACAGGCGATCGAGCTGGAAAAGTGCATTTGCTTTGGGCAGCTCTGACCTACTTTGTAAATGCTATTCATCTTTGTTTACCCTATATTTGTAGTATAAAATGGGTACATTATTTCTATCAAATGTACCAGTTCCAGAAAAAAACAATTCTGCAGAATGAGACTAGAATAACAGGCTGTGTATTTGGTGGTGATTTTGGTCATTTAGATGCGTTTTTGCCACTATGGAGTTTAAAAAAATGTTGCCTGCACTGAAGGAAAAAGAACAGTGTCTCCGGCACACTGGTGGACTAAAATGTTGATCACAAAATGAACTGTTGAGCATAATGAAAACTGATCACTATTGTTTAAGTATATTTATATATTTTGTTATAAATTGAGCTACTCTTTAATGGTATGATTTTGAATTTGTAACTCAAAATTACACTACATTATACACGTCTAAGTTTCACAGTTTTACTTCTCATATATCATTGATCATGTACCTACGATATAAGGAAACAAAACAAAATACTAATGTACAGATACAACCATTATGGTTCAGAGCAGAATTACATAACATCAACAGTCTCATATTTAGTAAAAAATATTCACATTTAATAACATTAGGCACCTGTTTTCAAACTGTGAAAAATACCAGTATCTTCAAATTTTGTCATTTAGGCTGCCTTGAAAGACATCAAAAGAGTATCAGCAAATAGAGTTTGTTGTATATACAACTGCCTGCCGGTTTTAATATTACACGAATCCCTTTTGATCCGCATAAAATAAGGACAGGTATCGTTGTGTTACTAAAGAAATCTATAATTTTCAGAAACCCAAATCCAGCTTGTAGGTGTAGGATGTTCTATATCTCTCACAGTCTCTCTCCTTTACAAATTATGTTTTCATGTAAAGAAAACCTATAGGCTTGACCCCCCCTCATCAGTGTGCTGCGGGTGATATACAGATTGCGTGTTTTCAGTGGCTTGTCCTTGGGGAGAGATCCAAATCAAACCCCTATAAATATTTCAGCACTTTTCCTTGCTCTTTAGACCTCTTGCTAATACTCATGCCGTTTCTGCCAAGCAAATCCCGTATGTTTACACTTGCTACTAAGTTGTCATCGTTTTGAATTCAGTCTTGGGCAGCACTTAATGAGAGAGGCACAAATTGCTTTCCATATTGTATAATAAAATATTTAGCTCCAACACATTTTCTAAAGCCTCCTCCTTTTGATGCAAATCATAAGGATTTTCTTGTCCACCATTTCTTTCCTAGGGCCATGCTTACATCGAGAAGCAGATTGTTCATAAAGTTTTTTTTTTAAACAAACATTAAACTTAGAAGGAACTTTACTGCCTGATAATACAAGAAAAATAACCCCAAAATGAAATAAAAAGTAAAAACAGTCTTTGGAGATCCATGTAGACATCTGGTGGCCATCTGAGATGAACTGGATCCAGCCCACTGGGGCTTTGGAAAGAAGAAAATGACTTCATTATGAAGGAATAATCATTGAGTCTACTGTTCCTTGTCCATATAGGGTTTGCCGCCACTGCAACTCATTTGAAACACAGACATACTAATGAAAATCAAGAGCAACTATGGGACAGAGCAACAAGTACCTGGATGATCAGATGAAGAAAGGCCAGTTACAGCAAAAGCAACTGATGAAAGTTGGGTTCCAAATTTCCACGTTTTATTGCACCTATGGATTGCTTCTACCAGCAATGAACAAATTCATAATGAAAAAATCACCCATAGTCTCAGAGGAGCAGTCAAGGCCTACAACATTCAAAGAGATTCTTTTCTTTTAATGCTTACCTAAAATGCAGGTCCAAGTGATATGAGGGGCTTCTATATATCCCATAATCCCACAGCTCTTGACAATAAACCTTTAACACAACAACAATGATCCTGAGTACAGTTTTTGAGCTTGTTCCAACGAACCTCCTCACCTTCTTGAAGGTGAGATGAATTTAATCTGTAAGTTTAGTTCTGGGCTATTTTAAATATTGATCATTTTTAAGGCAACTAGAAACTTTTATTGAAAGAATATAAAACTATCAAAAACCAAGAGCAACAGCTGTATCAAAGGAATTTAAATGTCTTCTTTAAGTTATGGTATATTTACATGAACTGGACACCAGTCTGGGTGCAGTAATATTATTTTCCTAGAAGTCAAAAGGGCAGTAATGATATATGTCAGAGTTTAGGGAAATAGTCCAGAAGGAAAAAACACCCATCCATCAAGCCGTTTTCCAACTGCCTCTCCTAGTGGCCTTCAGATATTTTTCTTCAAATAGATCTCCCCCCCGCTTCTGCATTTCAGCAAATTATGATTGTTAGATATTTCCAGTGCCTTTAGAATAAAAGTGGGAGGAAGCGGTGAGCTACAAAAACTGCCTATGCTCTAACTTCAGTCTGATGAGCATCTGCAGCAGGAATAGAAGTCCATGCTTTCTAAACCCATCCGGTCTTCCCTGGGGAAAGACAGATGAAAAGGGGTGGGGGAGGGAGATGATGAGGGTCAGAGGTTCTGAAGAATATCATATCCTGTTCTGTAAGTTTTTGCTAAATTCAGATATTTATCCTAGTAACCTGCCATTTGGTTTACATTAGAATGACTGTAAGCAGGTACCACAGAATAACATTTCCCCAAATATGCAAATAACCATCTGAATGCAGACCTCTTTTGTGGCTCTGAGAGACATCCATGGGTACCTGTAGGATGTTGTGTGTATTTGTGGACAGAGACCATTGCCCTAACAGCCTCCTTCTACTGACAGAACATGCTAATGTTCACTTGTCAGCACCTAAAATATCAACACACTGTCATACTACCCTAAGGACTGAATTTCAGTTGGTCTTAAGCTAACAATATCACAGAAAAAAATCATTTCTAAAAGTATTACAGCCATTTTCTTTATTGTTGTCTTACCTTTTTGCTAGCGGGCATATCGAACAAACTGAGCAGTACAAATGGCTTTGTCGAGTCTATGTGAAGGCCATAACATAAATTGGGTTGGTGTTTAGGATATCGACACGGCAATCGGGAGTTTGGAATGAATGACCTGCTGGACTGATTTTTTTTTGTTTGTTTGTGTTTTAGCGAGAGAGCAAATCAGTTTAACATTGGCAGGTTGAACTGAGCTTGGGCGCAAACTCCTCCACTCCAAAAGTGGAAGAAGATGAGATTTCAACTGATGTTATTCTTCTCCAGTATACTAAGGGAGACGCATGCATTCTTTCCCTATATAACCAGTATACTGTGGCTTTGTGTTGCAGGTTCATGCAGACTGATCCACAGCAGAGATTGTTGGACAGCATTTTACTTCATTAAAATGAATTAATACTTATAATGGTAATTGTTACTGTATACAGCATTAATATTGGTCTTATACATAAACCTCTGCACTACTTCAGTGTTCAGTGATGTACACTCTATCTTTAAGAGGTAAAGTGACGAAAAGTCTGTAACAAGAAACCGGATACAGTAAAAGGGCCTCTTCTTCAAATGACTTCCTTAGGCCATCACAATTTGTACACAATAGGAGTCCAGAGATGTCTCCAGTGGGATGCAGTCACCATGGTTACACATAGCTGCATGAGTGGTACTGTAAACACAGTTGTGGTGAAGGAGTTCAGGCACTTTGTACAAAAGTGGTGTCAAAGTAATTACATAACACAAAACATGACAAAGTCCTTCCTACCTCTGTGAAATTTATATATATATATATTCCGCAGTGTTTTTTTGACATTTTCATGGAAGTTACATTGGCTGTGTTTCACCTTAAGGAGCTAATTGAGAACCCAAGTGGCTAGACTGGACCACTTCTTAGGAACCCGTTGTAGACAGTGAACCTCAGGAATGATGCAATGAGAGAAACTGTCGTAATGAAATTAATTAAAAACCAATCTGTATATACACAAAATAGTCTTCTCTTTCCTCCCAAATAGGGCAGATGATCCTTCATGGCTAAATTGTGGTAAAAGTTTGAAATTCATATTAATAATATTAGCCCACACACCGCTTCCATACTGTCCCTAAAAAACCTTGCTACATTTCCCTTCCCAAAATTGTTGTCAACTATTCATCAGCTGGACTCAGTAAATCATGACTCTCGGTAAGACGATCGAAAGCAATTACCATGAGATCAGCCTTGGTGTGCTGACCCCCTCAATGTCCCGAGCCTGAATCTCAATGTTGCCCAGGAGTGTGTGCATGCAGTTTAACGGGTAGATCAATAATGCTGGGCGGCTAGTACCTTCCACTCCAGCCTCAAGTGCCTCCTGAAAATCTGCCAGGCTGCCTCTACCGGATAAATGTCAGAATATTAGAACCTGGCGACAACTCTTACGAAGAATTTGTTCTCATGGAGCCTTATTGACATACTTTAAATCCATATTTCCCAGCCTCCAGTCCAAGATGTCAATTCTTGTTTGGAGAATGCCACACGGACAGGCATTTGTCCCAGGTGACAGTCTCTGCCTGCACCAAATCCAGGGTCATAAAGTGAAGGAGGTGGGGTCAAAGGTTGCCAGACAAGCCTTGACCCAAGGTCAAGGTGAGAGTGGCACATCACTGGAGCACAGCTTTTACCCACACTGTAGACTTAAAGCTAATCAATTTGATCAAAACGTCTGGCCTTTCAATGCTCACCCCACCTCCTCATCAGCTCCTTTCACTGCCACCTGCCTTTTTTAAAGTTTTTCAGTTTCTGTATCTTCACATCCTCCAGTTCCACGTGTGTCCATCTGCTATCCAGTTCATCCACTCTTTCCTGTTTGACTTCAGGACACAGACTGTTATGCCTTGGTGCTTAGTCCAGCAACTGGTTCGATTCAGAGAAATGAAACTGGTCTTATTGTTGAAGACCATGTTTTATTGCGTCTGTACCCCAGTGCATCTGTGGTTCCACAACCACATTATGCAATTACACACGAGTAGACTGACCCAGAAATAACTTAAACCTTTATAATTTTCAAAGGAGTATGCTACCAGTTCTTTGTGGGCCCACCACTGATGGTACTTGAATTTCAATTAAAAGTGAGGAAATAACAGACTTTTTATTTTGAAAAGCATTGTTAAAGAGTGAAGACTGCAGAACATGGCAAGTCCAGCTGGTTGAGGGTGGCAGGACAAAAGAAAAGCAGCACACAAACAGGGCCACTACTGGCTTGTGGTGTTCTTACCAGCCTTTGCTGTCAGAAAAGGATATTGAGAAGAACAGAGATGTAATCATGTTAAATTCTAAAATAAAATGTAAAATTAACTGCAATAATCGGTACAGAAAAAACCACACATGGGCCATTAAAAAAAGTCACCACTGCTCTGCACACAAATAGCAGTGAGTAGAAGAAATGCTGTTCATAGCAGACATGGAGCTCTGTGTAATGTGGCCAACAGAGTCCAGGGCCAAGGACACACTCCATTTCAAGAGAAAATGCCTGTATGACATGAGCATCACCAGTAAATCCTTCTGTACTTCCACAAAGTTAATTGTGATCAAAGTTGAGGTCTGCAGAAGAATCAGCATCTTGACTCTGCTGACGGTGCAGAGAGCTGGGGAATAATTGGCTGGTTCGTTGCACGAGCAGCTGGGTGGGGGGAGGTTGCGGAGGGTCTGGGGCTGGTGAAGAAGGGAGATTTGACACAGCGCTGAAGGATGTGGCAGGACGCACCACTCCACCTGACCCGCCATTCATCAGGGGACATCCCGTGACTGGCGTGCAGCCGGCCCATTGGATAGCTCTCCTGCTTGGCATGCGGGAGCCGTTGTCTGACCCGAGAGCTCCGTGAGGATGCCACGTCGGCTCCTTCAAAATGAATTATTGGTCAGAGGCGTGATCAATTGAATCAGGCTGCAACTTCATCTGCAGCACAGGAAAGTGGGGGTGTGGGGCAGAGGATATAGTGTAAAGTTTCCAACTTGAGGGCAGAATACTTTCTCCAAGCACAGGAAAGAGCAAAAGGGGACTATCGGACCTGGCTTTCCCTACGATGTTCCCAACTCGGTGGTCAACAGTGTATTAATTGATGTTCCTATAGAAAGATCACACCATAACAAAGATAAAATACACTAAGGAGTCATGGTGGCAGAGCAGTTGCACTGGCACCATACAGATCCTGGGCAGCGTGTTCAGAAAGTATGTTCAAATCTGGAGTTTGCATGTTCTTCTCAAGATTGTGTGCTCTGGATTCCTCCCACAGTCCAAAGACATGTTTCAGGTGAGCTGATGAACTCTAAAATGCTTGCAGTGTGTGCATATGGGTGGATGAATGAGTGTGTGTTAGTGTCATGCAATGTGCTAGCATTCCATACACATTGTACCAGACCTCATGCACTGTGCTTCTGGGATATGCTATGGACCACCAAGACCCTCCATTAGAGGAAGCACTTAAAATGAATGTATGGATGGATAAAATTATCCGATAACTTTAACAAGATCTATAAAGCATTTGAACCAGACAGAAAGTCAAACAGTTTACCCATGTTAAGTAACTGATCATAGCAGATCAGATGTTAAGAGTTACATGAGAGAACATTCAGCCGAATTTGTGACAGTAAAGGAAGAAAGAAAAGGGGGGATGGGGCTTTTAAAGACTTTCAGAAGAGTAATATCCCTGTCGCTGTTGGTGGGATTTCTTGAGGACTCCCGCAGTGCTGGGGTTCTTTGGGGAAGAGCAGCACTATCGTTGCTCCCCAGGCAATGTGCAGATGGGCCTTTGTGTTGAGAAGTGAGCTGCAACCAAAGCACACCTCCCAGGGCCTACACACCCTGCTACCACTCCCCTCACACCCCTGTCACAGCAGGCCAGCCCCCCATGCCATGGTGCACCGCTTCCACACGTCAGCAGTGGAGATGAGCAGAGTGGGGGGTTTGCAGGGAGGAGGGGGGCCCATCTCAAGCTTCCTGTACTGGAAAATGTGCCCCTTCACGCTCCAGTGATCGACAAGGCATGGAGCTGAGGAGCACCAGGGGGTGGGGGGGCTATTGGCAGGATCTGGCACTGAGCAGAAATATGCCACTCTCTGCCTCCTTGTCATTAAAACTGTTCTCTGTTCACGTTTCCAGACCACATCTCCTGCCAGCTCCCCTTGTTCGATATGGACCCATATTCTAGCCCCGCACATATTGCTCATTTCTGCATGGCCTCATCTGCCTACTCCAGGTACAAGGACCCGTTGGACCCATTTCTGAGCTGTGGTGGTGTCACACCACCTGGCACACACCAGTACCCCATTAAAGAGACTAACAGGAAGGAGAATTATGACCTGCACGTGAGTAGTGGGCCCTCTCCTCTCTGTTGGTGTGACATGATGATTTATGTCATTTACACACAAGCAGTCTCTCCTGCCACTGAAGATCATATATTCAGTTTTACGGCATGAGTTTCCTCTGCTCACGGGTAGCACTATGGAAACAAACTTTACGGAAGTCTTTCCCCTGAAAATTCAGTGCAAACGTCTTGGGACATGATAAGCATCCTCTTCAGGATATACCCTGCCTCAAGCACTATGTTTCCAAGACAAGCTCTGATCCACCGTGACCCTGCACTGCACACGTAGTTATTGATAATAGGTGGAGGGATTAATTGATTTTCACGTTAGCCACATAGCTTAGTAAGGAAATGAGATCAGTTATTTACACTGTAATTCTGATCCTGAGCTTTGAACATCACATTCAATTATACATATGCTGGTAATAAGACTTCTTCTTCAATCTACCTGTGAAGGACTGTTCTACAGTACCAAAACATGGTTATTATTCATGTCATTAGAGTCATGAGTCATTTCATAAAAATCTTGTTCAGGTCAAAAAGCAGGGGACTGCAGGAGGAGGATGCATACACTGCAGAATATCAGAAAGAGTTAGACCTTTAACTTCTGAATGCTACATCTAGAATTGTGGACTGGCAGTGATTTAATAAGGTCAGGGCTCTGAGAAAATCAGATGAGGGGCAGTGGCAGCAGGGCTTCACAGAGTGAGGATTGTTTGTTTCCTTTTAGCAAGTCAGTGACAGTCAGCCTTTCCTTTGCACCTGGACACGTGGCTTACTCTTCCCACCTGTGATCAAGTCTGAATCACGGCAGGGAAAAACATGCAGTCTGTCCAGGACACAATAATTTTCCCCAACACACAGACCTGTGAGCTTTTTCCTGCTGTCACCTTAGCAATGTCCCTTCTCTTTCCTGTCTATGCTTTCTGCATATGCATGGGGTTACAGTCTAACAGAGTCACACAAAATGAGTTTTTTCATTGCGGTGAACACTGTGTTGGAGGAAGTCACCTGCCACTTGCGACTGTTAAATGCTTAACACCATCACTATGTCTTGATTGGACTGTCAGTGAGCCACATACAGACCACCTGCCACTTTTACACCTCTGCTGTTGATAATGAACTGCAGATGCTGGATGAAGAACAAGCATATTTACAACAACTGCAGAGAGCAAGTGCATAAAGGTTGTGAAGTAACAAACATAACCTATGAAAATAGGCGTTAACATTAAATTATAACATGATTTAGAGCATTATTGTTTTATGTATCTATTTTCTTTAAACTGTCTTCTATTTAAATACATTGGAATACAGAGCCAATACGATCAACTGTTGTCCCACCAAGGGTGTACCCAGCCTCAGTCCATATGGCAGCAGAATAGGCTCCAGACCACCATGATCCACAAATAGAAAACCACTTATTGATGAATATGGGCTCCAAGTCTTTGTTTGTCTGTGGAAGGCCAGGTGACAAGAGCAAATCTGCAACCTCCGGTGAGTCTTGACTCCTGTCGCGTACACCAGCTTTTTGGACTCTGTTGAGCCCCTTTGGGCTGACAGTACTGTGCCTGAGAAGCTAGGGCTGCCTTCTAAACCCAGCCACCCCCAGAGGCCCCAGTCTCCCTCAGGAGCACAGTGAGATACAATCACAGTGCAGGAACATGTGATAGCAGCACAGTGGTGCTGGGTGGGGGGGAGTTGCCAAGTATGGAACAATCACGATTGCGATTAAGCCCGTTACAGTTAATTCATACGTCTTGTGCTGCTATCTGAGAAATTCAATAGACTAACCTTAAGAATTTAATTGCTGCTGCCAACAGGACTACAGCGGGCAGGCTGACCAGAGCCCGAGGGCTGCCTGATTAGCACCATGGTAATTGTTAATTGATTGATGTATCTCCTTACCTCTCTCCACGGGCCTTTCAGAGAGCGCTTTGTTCGCAACAACGTGGCTCACTATGGCCAGACAGCACATTACCATATGTCCCTCTTTCTGCACTGCCCACCATCATGTGGGCAGAAGGGGAAGACAAAAGGCAGTAGAGAGCTGTGCGTTTAAGGGTGAAATGCTACAGCTGGCAGTCTCTGTGTGAAGGTTTGCACAAAGGCACTGACACCCCTGTCAAAAAAGGTGACTCAATCCCTCTCCAGCTCTTCTCGCTATCTTATTATGCCTTTCCTGAGTTCATTTCCACAAAGCTAACCAGAACACTTTATCCTGTGGAAGACACGTTACAAGACCTCTTCCCTTTCACAACTGGTCTACAACATCATAAGTGTGTGGTTTTTTTTCTCATTTCTGCATGTTTATCTCACAAGTCCCTTATTACCACATCAATCTGGTCAGAGGATGCTGCACTTTGTTTTGCACACTGCGTATAAGTACACTATTCACACACTCCAGGTGTGCAGCTCAAAACTTGGGATTCTACTAATGAGCATTCAGCCACTAGGGCAGGGTGTTCCCCACAGCACTGAGGAATCCAGAGCAGTTCCACCCCAAATCCTGAATCAAGCAATTCATTGAATGGACAGAGGCACGAGAGGACTATTCTTTTACAATTGTGTTCATCAAACAGCGCAGAAACAGACAGAAACAATTCCACCATTATGATCCCTACAGACTCCTGCGAGGGCCGGCTCCGTGCCCGCTGCTTTCCGCGTGAAAAGCTCAATCTCTGACTGGGAAATCCAGGGACTTAGATATTTAAGCTATTTGCGTTCTCACAGGCTGCCGTTGGCAGGGTGGTTGCCAGCACGCGCGCCCATCCTGGCACGGCAGCAGGACGGCCGTCCAGCGATTACACGGCAGCTTGGCAAGCAGGAGTCTGCGCCTCAAATAAAAAAACCCACAATGCTCAAAGGGGCCCTAAGTAGGAAACCACACTGGGTGTCTTCAAGATCACATGCTCTGACATGGTTGCTTGAGCATCAAGGGACAGTGGCAAATCTTAGACCCCCCCACTTGGGCAACTCCTGGGAGGGGCGCAGAGATTCACCTGTTGTGCAGATTACCCTTCTGAAGACTCATCTCAAGCACTTCCTTTACTGTAGTACCCATGAACATGCTGCCTGATGTCCAGTACAGGTATGTCAAACTGTGTAGAGTATGGCCTCCAAAAGTATCTATGAACACTTTGACCAGATGAGGACCACATCTGACGGGAACGCAAAAAAGTGGTTTAATAACTATGGACTGCCCTGCTAACAGGACTTTGATCATCTTCCATGATGTAACCTAAAGTTGTAATACCTGGTTGAGTAACTTCCAGAAGATGGACAGACCCAACACACACTTTCCAAACGTATCCCTAAGTACCAAATCCATGAATTTTAGCTAGAAAAATTAGGGCTTTATTTAATGACACAATTCAGCTGTATCATAACATTATCAAAATGTTACTTTTGCGTAATGTCCTGCAGCCAAAAAAAAATATTTAAAAGAAAAATATAGTTCAGACCCTGAACATTCTTTTACCTAAGCTTCTTTTTAAATTACAGCCTAGCTAGAGTGTGTTTTCATCTTACATATACGACATGGACTTTTAATGCGGATCTATAGTGTTTATTAATGTAATGATTAGCGACAGCCAGGCACAAGAAAAGTGAGGCTCGGCCACTTCTTATTCTCACTCTGACAATTTTACAGCAAGAAAGTTCCAAACCCAAATCTCCAAATGAGTAACAAAAGCTCATGTTACGAGGACTCTGATGTTTAAACAGTACGCCCACACCAAAGATGGAATTTGGTGGTAATGTTGCCCATAGAACTTCCACAGAAAACCTTAAAAAGGAACCATAGAAAACATTTAGTGTAGTAGGTGGCCCAGTTGTTAGAGGTATCACCTTGTAAATACCCAGTCTCAAAACCCTACTCCCATGTGTAATATCCTTGAGCAAGGTACTTTCCCTGAACTATTCTAGTAAAAATTACCCAGGTATGTCAATGGGTAAATAACTAAGTACTGCAGTATGCAGACCTAATATTGTAAGTTGCCTCGGACAATGTTTAGTACCCCTTCTCGGGGAGCATTAAATTTATTTGTTAAGAAGAGTCAGACCTTGTGTTATCAGAGCAAAACAAAAATGCCCACTAAAATAAGAGGAAAACAATAATTTTGAGAGTCCTCTCAATGTGATTAATGACCTTCTGTCCTACAAGGTCCATTTTCATAAATCAGCAATAAAAAGGGTTACACCTTCAAACATTATCTACGATCACAAATCAAGGAACTCTGCAGCTTTTACCGTAATTCTAAGGTACAACAGCAGCTTCCCGTCATTCTCGAATCTACTAATCTTAGCCCTTAAGCAGGAGCGCTGTGATTTTTCTCTTCCCCATTGCCTTACAATGGCAAAATAATTAAAATGGCAAAGAGAGAGAGAGAAAGGCTGTCACATTATCTGTATTGTAACATTTTAATTAAGCGTCTCATACCACAGCGCCCCACCACCACAATGGAAGAAGCGAGGTGAGATACCAGCCCACTGAGCATGCTCATAAGCACTTCAGCATTAAACAAATAGAATAACGGTTGCACCGGACGGTCATGGGGGACGTGTTTTTAGTAGTATCCTAATTAAAATACATGTCGCAGACAGCTTGTTCCTCCACTTGCCCGCAATGAACCATATCTGATTTGTCATTAAGTAATTATGAACGCCAACGCAATGAAAGCACCTTTTAAACGGAGTGGCAATGGCGAGAAATTAATCACTGCGGCCTTGTCGGCACACCGTTCCTCTACGGGACGGTCACTTTCCCCTTCGGAGAGGATAGGAGAGCGTGGAGACATTAATGACGTCTGAGGGATCACGCAAGAGAGGAATTCAAAGAAAAGTGGAGGTTCCCCTTCGCACTCCTTTTTTTATTGCCTTAATAAGAGGAAAGGAGCCGTTGTGAAGTCTCCCTCTCGGAAGAAGCCAATGTGTTTTACGGCAATTATGGAAGATGGGGGATTTCGATATTAGTGCCCACTGGGCCATTAGCGGCTAATTTCCCTCTCATTGCCGAAAGCAGCACCCGCACTCAGATGGTGCTAATCCTGTAAATAATGCCTAGCGTGTTTTCACTATGTTGGAGGGAGGTGCGCAGTTTGGAAACCTGAGTGGGAAGTGATGACGGAGGCCCTGTGTGTGAGCTCACCGGTGCTCAAATGGTTAATTTGCCATCACACGTGATGAAGGAGATGCAAAATGCAGTCATACTCACGGTCCTGTGTAGCTTCAGTGCCAATTCACTGCTTGCCACCTTCTCAGGCCCAAAATCATCACTGCAGGCACATGCCCGTTAGAAATGAGTGAAACGTCTCCTTAGAGTACCAACTACCCAGAACCAGCTCAGCTCCCACTCAGTTAATATTAAACACCGTGATCTTTTACCAATTCACACAGGAACTTAAACAATAATTTATTCCAGTTATTCCACTAAAACCCTCAAGCTTGTGGTTGGGCTCAAACAGCCCTGGTGAAGGAAAAAAATAAGCCTTAAAGCCTGACATCATCACTAGACAGAGTAGAGAAATGCACTTAAGAAAATTACAGTAAAAACAACCCCCCACTGCCCCCTCCCTTAAGATGTCTGTAATGGTACATTTCCTCTGTCATTATGCTCTCGCTTGTAGCTCCAAGGAACCAGGAGAAACTAGGAGGAACCGGGAACCATGGCTCCATCCCATGGTGTGAGATCAACTCAAGGTGACATTAATCACAAACACTGCAGTGATTCCAGCAGATAACGGTCCTTCTTATCATCCGGCAGGTTCCGTGGGAGGGGACCACAGTTCACCAGGCCGTCATCCTCACCATCACTGCTGTGGGACCCCCTCCTTCATTTGCATCTCCTCCCTCCCTACCCAGTCACTCTGCTTCAAGGCAGAACGAGTCATTAGAGGGTATAAGTGTCGCTTTAAGAGACAAACACACTGTATCTAGTTCATAATATGCCATGTTCCTTGTATATTTTAGATCTTCATACAGTAATTTGACAATATTTTATTTTAACTTGCGCACTGGGTTTCAAAAATATTGATGTCATCATCAACCAAAGCTAAGATAACATGCTTCCTCATATGCAGCTGGCAAAAGAACTTGCCATTTTCATTTGATGTAACATATCACCACAGAACTAAGCCATGACAGAGTGTTCATGGATCTCTGTGGAGACTCAGAGAAAGGCTGGCAGAAATCTCCATGGATCAATTAACAGTGGGACCTGCCCTTCAAGCAAAGACACTGCTGTTGGTGAAGTGGGGGTGATGGCAATTTGCATATCAGTGTATGGGCCAGGAGTACCTCTGAGCAGGCAAAACCACCATCTCAGGGAACCATGTCGATGGGACACTGCACAGATGCCCATTAAGAGCTGTCAGTCAAAAAGGAGCAGCAGGGACACAACCAGAGCTGGCTGTGCCCTTCTCCTGAACCCAGGCAGACTGCTTGCCCATCTCCCTGGAAAGCTGGAGGCTCAAGATAGGGAATGCCCTACTGGCACCATGGTTCTAGACAAAGCAGGACAGCAAGGATGAGAGATCATCCAACTGCAGACATGAAGAGCAGGGTCAGGATGTCACAAATAACCAACATTTTCAGCTAGGCCTACCACTATGCTGTAAAAAGTAACAGCTATAGTGACAGCCACACTTTTATTCCGTTATATTGGGTTCCTACATATTAAACCGACTCTGATGCATTCTGGCAAGCCTTATGTCAAAAACGAGCTGAACTCCGAATGGCGTTTACATTTTTTCATGTATTTTTGAACAGAGAACAATTAAGAAAGAAGTAAACATCAGGAGGTGTTGATGTCTCTGACCAGTTATGAGCTGAAACCCATTTAAGAAAACTAACAAATAGATAGTAAGTAGGATGTGACATTGTCTGTGTGGGAGACACAGATGGCTATCGACAATGATTGCTTTCATACATGAGTCGTGAAATAATCAAAGAGTACAAAGCGCTACTTTTCCAGTCTTTTTTTGGGCACCAGGCTACAATTTGAACTTTGAACCTGAAAAAAGGAGCTCTGCATCAATTTCTAACAAAGTCCCACCATAGTTAGGGTGGGAGATGTGGAATATGTGCAAGATTCTCTGTAAAAATTAAGCATTGGCTGTGACTTAATATTGTGGTTTCTTCTAGTATTTTTTTATAATTATATAAATGTGCTCTCAACCCAGCTTCCAGGTGGAGGAAAATCCCAACATCCCCATGTTTAACACAACCTCCAAGATCACATAACTAATGAGTTGTTTGCTTATTGACCTGAAATCCCATTAGAATTTGTCTTGCTCTTTCTTTTCATCTTGTTTTCCTCCTCCAGCATATTCCCACTGCATGGGAGAAAAAGTAATATCAACGCAATTAAGTAATGTATATTAATTTCTGTCAATTTTAAGGCCCTTCGTGTGCCATAGTTTTGCAAAATGCCTGAGAGCACAATAAAACGCCAACACCAAACATCTCCATAACCCCGGGCTAACCAACCTCTTACAAATGACATTTTTCCCCCACTGTCTTTGCAGTGGTGCCTATGTGGTACCGGAAGACCATTTCCCAGTGATGGTTCGGCCGAACCTGTCACTACGCTGTTCACACCCAGCTGAATGGCTGCTCTGTCGTGTGTCCAAGAGGCTCAAATTAAATCCCCTTCCTGAACTGTATTTCATTTTAATTAAACCAACATGGGGTCCAGTCGAGAAAGAAACAATTATTACATATCTGGAATTTCCGTCTGTTGTTTTTCTATTTGTTTGTTGTGTCCTGGAATGCTTTTTGCTGGGAAGGATCACACTTGGATGCTTTGACTATAACAGCCAGGTGCCTTAAATTATTAGTTATAAGTGTACATACGCGTGTGTATGTGGGCGTGGAGGAAACGTGTCCGTGTTCACTCAGCTGTAGCACATCCACAACATTATCACTCAGATGTACTCAATACAATGATCCACCACAGCACAATTTGCAGTATCTCAGTAGAGATGGCAGCATGTGTAAGTATGGCTTCAGCTTCCAATGCTAACAGAGATAATGAACAGAAACACTTTGACGACATTTTCTTGTACACTGAAAGCCAGGTGCCCTGCATATGGCTGCTCCCTTCTGCATAACAGGGATGACTGGATGCTGAATGGCCACTGGATTTTTTGGCAAAGGCCAAAGTCAGGTCCTCACAGCTCCCAAGGTCCAGTGTGCCGGACACGATCTATTGTCACCACTGCGGTGAAACGCACGTTCTTGGCTGAGTTCCAGCCCCCCCCCCCCTCCCGGCTCATCTACATATCTGTTTTTTTGGGGGGGGGGCTTCAAGAACACACCGCAGGGCAATTGCGCCATCTGGACCTGGGTTTTTCCACTGTCTCACACAAATTAAAACTCAACCTGCAAAATCTGCACAGAAACAATAAGCACCTTTTAATCTCGCTCTGCCTCTGTGTTTTCCAAAGAGAAACAAAAGCCTTTTATTAATTAAACCAGCATCGCACAGGCATAAGGAAAAAGGTGTTTATCTTATTCTTATCTTATTCTTTTTCCACATTGCAAGTAAAACACTGAGACTCGCAATGTGACATGTGCATTATACACAGGTAAATAATACCTTTCCTTTACGGGTCACTTTTTTATATCACGCTGCATAATAGAAGAGTCTTTGCATTTTTAATTCAACACAGTTTCACTGATGCACAGTGGACCAGTGATTCAGGAACGCACAGCAATTGAGGAAAAGAAAAAGGAGGAAGACCTCCACGGCTACAGGTTTGCTTTCATTTTAGTGACAATCCCTCTCATCCTGCACTGAAGAAAAAGACCAATCTGTAATGTGTAATAACACGGCTTTGTGGACAATCAATTAAAGGTGTGTTTGAGAGGATCAATATGCATCTGAAACGTGTGACTTGTGATATTACTGGACTGCCCACAGCATTTTTGGCAATTTTTTTTAAAATACCCACAGTCTTTCTGCTGATGCACTGAAAACAAGTGTAGAACTATTTTTTAGGTTGTTTCCCAGCTTTATGTTTTAAGAATATTAATGTTTTCCAATTTATTTCCAACTGGCAACATTTTGGATTGTGGTAAAAGTTCATGCAAGAACAGACCTACTGAGGTTTTTTAAAACCATATTTGAATAGCAAATTCAGTGAAAAAACTGGTTAACCTTCAAAAAAACACTAAGCATTGATTCAGTACAAAACATGCATTTGGAAGATTTATTGTCTATCAGGAAAAGCCCTGCAATGTTCAACAAAAGCAACCTTAGGATTTTTCCCCTTTTTGGTTGTCAAAGTTATGATCTAAAAATCAGAATAATCCATCATTTTGGCAGATGAAAAATGATTAAACCCACTTGAAGAAAATGTATTCCTGAACAGTTTAAAGTGTTGTTTAACAAAGGCATTCTAAAGTCAGCATTTAGTAAATGTCTACAAGGTGGGCAAGACAAAGGTCAGAGAAAAAACAAAATAAAATGAACCTTTTTCAAAAACAAAGCAAGGACTTTCTCCCCATAGTTTACAGACATTTGCCTTAAAGCACTCTAAGTAGTCACCTGCATTAAATATGTATTTCATTATTTAGTACATTAATCTATATTTACATACATTTATTTTATCAGGGACTTATTTCTCCTCAATGAACCATTTTGAAGATACCCTGTATTATTACTTCTACTTGCTGATATGTTATATACATGGCTTTCCTAACAATAATTTACTCCCAAAAAAAGGCAATCTGTAGTATTAAAATGATTGCAGGGTTTTATAAATACAACTACTCACAGGCCACCTCTGACATTCAACTGACGGTATACCTTCCTGACTTTTTTTTTTTTGTCTGCAGGCAGCACATATTGTTTATAACCTTGCGATTTAAGTGTGGACAGTGAAGATAGCATAAGATCAGATAGCTCTGTCTTTTGATTTATAGTGGGGTGGTGCCCTCTCTTTGGTTCACCTGTCTGTGACTCTCTTCTCCACTGCCATGGGCTTGATAATTAGTAAGTGGGCGGATGCCACTCCAACACTGGAGTCTAACTGGAGGAAGAAAATGTCTGTTCTGATGAGTGTAAATCACTGTGCGGTGGCTCCTTTGCATTGGTTCTTAATTAATTGATTATGCGATTGTTTGGCAACAGAGAGCTCAGTCAGAGAGGGGCTTGTTAAAGGGAACTGAGATGTTGTCCTATGTATTTTATTCGTTTTTGAAAGGACAAAATGATAAATATAAACTGCATTTTAAAGTAGCGAAGAGATAATAAATCCCAGTAAACAAAAAAATAACCATTTCAATCCTGCCTACTTCTCTTTCATTAGGAATGCAAATTACAGAAGAAAAACAACATACGAAGGAAAACAGAGCGGTAACAGAAAACCGTGCACTTGCCTCTTTCTGTGTATCTAACAGGCAAACTTCTCTGAATTTCAAAGTGGAAACTATTCAGTTAAAAGTATTTTCTTTTTTAACATAATTAACCAGCCACTCATTCATGGTTCTTCGAAATTTCACAAAATGCAATTTGTGGCAAAAGAGAAAAAAAGCAGTGCTACACATTATTATCGTAAGTCGTACCCACGCTAACTTCTGAATGGGGGCAGATTTCCTCCTTTGGTGGGGGAGATTACAGTGAAGTGGCCCTATTTGCATGCGAGAATGATCCGACTTCAATAGCGGAGAGGCAGATGAGGTGGAGGGAGGCCTGATTACCGAAATACGCTTAGCACGATAAGCTGGAAATTGCATTTGTCTAAATGCTTGCAGCAAATTTATTAAAAATATATGTGTGTGTCTGTAATAACATTATATATAGGTTTGTGTGTGCGCGTGTGCATGTACATGCGCACGTATTTTTTTCCTGTTGCCTATTTGCTGCCCTGTCAATGAGAAACTGACAATGCCAAAACCATTACTTTCGTCTTTTACTTACCCTTTAGAATGATTCACGCTATGCAGGAAGCTGTTCTTTTTGTTTTCTCTGTGAAGGATTAACAAGGATTTCCAGAGCCCTGAAAGGAAGCTGTTTCCTTTTCTTTCCCACAAAGCACTTTGAGACCTGGAAATCCAGGCGAGTGAACGGTTACCCAGGAGTCCTGCAGAGGCAGGCATAGGGAAAAAGGTGTAAAACCCAACCATAAACATCAGCAGCAGCAGCTTTTGCCACAGGTGTTACTACAGCAACTAAACAAAAATTATGATAACAAGGTCGTTTAATGAATGAGTGTTTAAGATTCGCCATCCGAGAGGTGACACAGACTATACACCGTGCAAGCGGATGCCAGATTACATCATGCCATGTCAAGACATAGAAATAAGCTCGGACATAAAGCTGATATTAGAGTACAAGTACAGAAAGTGACACATAGTTCTTGAAATATATCCTGATGGGAAATACCACACCTGCTACCAAGGAAGCATCGAGCCCCTTCCTATTGAAGTGTTAGCATTCGAGAGCCAAAGGCAACATCTACCTCCAGCAATCCACCCCCACCCTCTGCAAACCAACAACCAAGCAAACGTCAAGGTGAGCTCCCCAATGGTGGTCGATAGCTCTGCTTGGATCTTGTCTTGTGAACACTCCTGTGTGGGACAAAGGGCCTGAAAGGATGTGTGTCAAAGCTAATGGGATCTGACTGGTTGTGAAAGTGCATGATGGGGGGCTGGATGTCCACATGGACTTGGAGAAGTACCAGCTGGTGGAGGCAGGCTTCCAGCAGATCCCACACTGTATCCATCATAGGCCCGTTGTGTGTCCACGTATGTGTACGTGTGTGTATGCGTGCAAAAAAAACACCTGGGTGTCTGTATTGCTCAGGTAAAGTAGGGGGGCTCAGGTGGGGGAATGCAGGAATACATGTAAAACATTTTTTTTTGGAAGAGAGGACAGCGCAAAAGAAAAAAAGCAGCAAATGTAGAAAGTTGCCAAAATGAAAGTAACTCGATTAAAGACAAGCTCCTGCAATCAGATGGAAATAAGGGGACTTTGGGCAGATCCAGGCTAGGGCCAAAGGATAGCATGGCAAGGTAATGGAGAGGAAGAGAAAGACAGGAAAGTAACACTAATCACACCTTTTCAGATCAGCGCACTTTAAAGTCTGACCGTGACCATGTGGGCAGCGCAAGCCTGCATGTTAAGGCTTTTAGTACACTTTCCAGCACTGTGCCAGCAGAATCGTGGGAGAATAATAGCCCAAGAGCATCAGCTAGCGATAGAAATTGCAATAAAAAAAAAATGGGCCCATTATGCAGTCAGCGTGCAGTAATGCTGTGATCTCTTACACAGGATATTGGACTAAGAACTGAGGTTTGGAGCTGAAATACTTAGAGGTGCTATTAATATTACAATAAATTAATACTGGAATGTTAGGAAGTGACCCATGGTAACTGTCATTTTTTCTTTTTTTCCTACCAGCTAAACCTGTTAGAGTTTTTTTTTAATATTATTATTCCTTTAAACAGGGGGCTCTGCAGAATGCAGGCTTAGCCTCACTTGGGATTTCTTCAGTTTCTTTCAGAACAAAAATAAACAGGAGTCAAACTGCTTGCCAAAAACACATCTGATCTCAGTGGAGGCTGAACAAGTTCCTGGAAAGTTAACAATCTGCTTACACTGTGGCTGCTTTTCTGTAACTAAATCACACTGTTTTTTTTTTACCACATCTTTACCTCTGTCCACTGGAGCTAGAAACCAAACCGTTAAGAAATTATCAAGTTAGGTACAGGGGTTGATAATTATAAGACCCAAAACCATAAGTTGTCAAAATCCTCCATCCTCCTGGGTCTGGGTCTGTCCCCATTAGGCAACCAGGCAACTCTGTGACAGGTGTCAGTCAACACAGAAACATTCAGGGGACAGATACACATAACACTGAATAACTCTAGATGGGTAGGAATAACTTACTAGACACAGCTAAAAAAAAATCTTCTCCAAAGTAGTATCAGTTGATAAAGGGCACTGTGGCTTCATCATGAGTCACCTTGTGCTTGACATTACTAGGGAAAGCAATAACTCCTCAATAGTTTATGATAAACAGATGCCTGAGCAGTCTACCATACAAACTGGCAGCTTATAGCTTTGGAATGTCAAGTGTCTGTCAGTGATGCAGTGAGTAGTGCTCTTACCTCATAGCACCTGGGCTGTTCAGGCATAGGTTTGAATCCAGCTCAGTCTGTGTGGAGTCTGTATGTTCTTCCCATGTCTGTCTGGGGTTTTTTCAGGTGTTCTGGTTTGCTCCCACAATCCAAAGACATGCATTTTAGGTCACTTGGTCACTCTAAATTGCCTATAGTATGTGCGTATGTATTACTTCCATGTGATGAACTGGCATCCACCTGGAGTGTACCCTTCTTGGCACACAATGATTCCAGGATATGCTCCAGACTGCGGCAAACCTTGTAAGGACAAGTAGTTCACAAAAATCACTTAATGGGTTACTTCACTGAGTAACTCAGATTATCAGTATCAATAGTATTACCCATCCATTCATATCATCAATTATCAATATCAATAACCAGTTGATAATCAATTATCATTATCAATAACCACTTCATACTAATCAGGGTTGTGGCAGTCTGGAGCCTGTCCCAAAGGCAATGGGTGCTAGGCTGGGGGGGGCAGTCAATTGCAATATCGTAGTAGTATGAAACTTAAATCCAACTTAGCCGTTAAAAAAAGGTCATAACTGTTTTTCTGTCCTGTGTCCATTCTGCAAAAACACTTGTTACTCATTAAGCAAAAAGAAGTCAATTTTTTGAGGTTTGCTAATTCATTCTTTGAGTTACTCTGCGATGTGATTTGTCAAAGCTGACCTGAAATCCAGAAATGTCTGCTGATGCAGCCCCAAACTGTTCTGTTTGCTCAGGGCCTGTGAGTCCGTTTTGGGCACAGCATAGAGTTATGTAGTCTGGCCTTTATCATTCAGACCCCCCAGAGCAACATCCGCACACCGATTCCCACAGAGACGATTTTGTGAATGAAGCCATGCGCATCCAAGGTCTTTATAATGGTAATGGCCAGCTATTGACACCACAAAATGGCATGGGGGGGTGGGATGAGGGTTCATTCTACTGACAGATGACTTCCTCTTTGACAGATTGACTGTGGAGTGAATTCTTCTCCCCCTTTTTCCTTTTTTGGCGAGCAGCAGAGGTGGTGGGGCTGTGGGGGGCTGTTTTGCGTGTGCGGCACTGCTCCAGCAGCCCGACCAGGCGAGCATGACATGCCTGATAATATTCCCTCACCATGGCAACAGCAAACGCGGGGGCCAGATTCAGTTAAACAGAGTGTCTCTGGCACGGAGTCAGACACCCCAGACGTGGGCCCGGCCACCACCCCATCAAAAGAGTTGAGCAATTACAACAAAAATAACTTGTCGAGTTGTTTTGTGTTTACTTCCCTGGCCGAGCCCTCCAAACGAATGTTCGTTAATTGCTTGGCTTTTAATGCATTATGTCAAATGGAAAGTCCTTCTCAGACTGGTTTTCAAGCAGTTGTCCAGCAGTGGTGAAAAAGGTGATACTGAAAGAAATGGATGGTGGACAAATGAAAAAATAAGGCATAAACCAGGAGCAAGTAAGGTCAGGTTTACCACCGAAGTAGAAGCATAATAATCAAATAGGGTCACACTTAACAAGATATATATGAAATATATATGAAACTATGCTACCAAATACAGTGCAACTGAACCTCAAACAAACATCCCTCTTGATAGCCTCACCTATCTTTCTGGAGCCTCACTTCACTAACTCACACTATGGGCAAAGCCCAACACACTGATCTTCCAGTAGATTAGCTATTTATTTATTTAAAAAAAACAACTTACAATGATTTACCCAGCTATTCAGATGGGTAACTACTGCCCACGGAGAAGCCAGCACTTAAATCTTCCCATCCACTGAGGGACACAGGGTGTCACATCACCAGAGCAAATCCATGACATGATCCACATTCCAACCATTTGTCAAAATGAGCTTGAACACATTTTGTTCAGTATGGCAACCTCACGTCAAAAGGGCATCACTGTTATTGTCTTTGACTTTCATCTTTGCAAAAAACCCATCATTCAGATGCTCAGACGTTTTATTTACAGTTGTAAACAGAGTACAGTTCGTAGTGTTTGATTTCCAATGGCACCAGGCAAAGACTGTTAGACAGACAATATTTGTGACTTATCACCATGTTTATGACAGATGGACACGTGCAGACTTTTGAAAAGTTGACGAGCTTCCCAACAAGCTGCAGTGCCTGAATGAAACAGAAGCACATTGAAGGAGCAGCATGAAAAATCCACAGATAAGGATATGAACAGGATTTTTCATTTTTCCAGAACTGTGACACTCTCAATTTTTAATAACAACCCCAAATGATTGAGGACAGTCTTGTCACTGACTGAGGACATTGTGAAATTGTGGATAATTCTCAAAAAAAAGTTTCATTAGAAAAAAGAAAATGGAGGCAATGGGCAATAAGACTGGCTCAGCTGGCAAAATCACACCATGGGTCAGATTGTGTGTGTTATTGCATATTAGCCCTTATTTACATCCATTTTGGATCCTGACCAAGAAAGATGGACACGCTTAAGCCATGGAAGTCAAAGCTGTGCAAATTAATAGGTGGCTGATCCGCTGTCAACACCAATGAATATTGAATGAGTTGAAAAAATGTGATCATTAGGGAGGTGAATAAATTAATAAATACATATATTTGCATATGCAGTGTAATCTACCTTTGTAAACTTTGGACAGATAAATAAATAAACAACATGACGCATGCATAAACGAACAGTGGCCAACGTGTGTCACCGGCTGCCTCCTCCCTGAAGCCCACGGGTCCAGTCCTCAGCAGCTGTAGACAGCAGGCCGTGCGTTCAGCTGAAGCAGATCAAGCCGAGAAGAGCAACTTCTGTTCTCTAATAGACTGGCAGTCTGGGTAGGGCAGTGGGCTGTGTCTCACGCATAGAACTGCACCCGGCACTGCCATCAGTGCTGTGGCCCAGACAATAGTGACCATACCTGACCGCCAGCTGTAACCATATGGACAGAAAGGGACACCAGTGCACTGACTCATTTACATGTATTTAATTATCTCACATTTTTTTAAAAAGAAACTTAAAAAGTCAAGCTACCTGCAATGATTTACCAATTTATTCTGTATTTTCACTATTTGTTTATTTTCGCTGAAGAGATTCAAGTTAGCGACTTTATTCAAAGGTACTACTGCAGGAGTGGGAATGAAACTTGAGTCCTCTGAGTGCAAGACAGGGTCTAGGACCATGACTTCATCTGCTGCTCACTAACTCTCCTGGATATTCAGTTATATTAATTTTCCCCCAGAAAAAAACAAATGGAGGGTAGTTAGTCATACTGTATAATGGCAGTAGTTGCATTGAAGTGCATACCTGCTGTGTTACAGATATGAACCACCTAATTTCATTTAAACATCAAAGTGAATTTGTGCAATGCTCCACCAGTATTATTTTGGCTGAAAATGGCAATTCAGTAGTTCCTAAAAAATCCTAATGATGCTGCCAAAGACAGCTATGCAACAGCTATCACATCCGCCAAGTCTTCAACACATCATTTTGTTGCAGTTACCAAGTGCATGCAGCCATGTCTGCTGAGCCAGCAGCATCCATGTCCACTCACATGTCAGTGCCACGTGTCTACATACCACTGCAGGAGCAGCCGAGCAGCAGCTGCATGTCAGCACTGTTTTTCATCTAACTGCAGATCTACTTAATAACCACATTCTCTTATTGTCAATTACTCACTGTCCTCTCAATGCCCATCTTAGTCTGCTTTACAATGTTTATGGTGTCCATTCCAGTTCTGAGCCTGGATACAGGTGAATAATAATTCATTTTCCTTTCTGCAGCGATTAAGTAATTGAAAATTGAGCTCACTGACTATGACAGTAATCGGATTATTCATGCTAACGGTAAAACAACACAACTGATGACGCAGCAGTAAGAATTGGGTTAATCAGATAACAATTTAAGAGCAGTCTTGCTAATTAGAAGCATGTGTTTGTAAGACCCCGTAGACAGAAACCCCCCGTCTGGGCCGTGGTGCACCGTGGGAACGTGGGTCGGAGGTCAGTTTTGAAATTAGCTGAGCATGATCAGTCGGCGCTGACCTGCACAGGTGCTCCGGTTTCCCCTCGGTTTGGCACTTCCTGCCACAGGCTCAGGCGCCCCAAGGGTCGAGAGATCCAAAGACCCCCTCACCTCCTTCCTCCGACTGCCCTCCATCCCTCACGATCCCCTGGAAACACTGTAGTCCATTAACACCGACAACAAGGGTTTCAGCCAGACCAGACGAACACTGGAGCCATAATGGAAAACCTCCTGTTTGACTCGACTGAGCTCCCATTTGAGCATTTTCAATAACTTTTTTTAAATACTTGTAAAAAATAAACTAAAGCTCACTGCAGGTGGTACATGAGTTCAGACAGCTGCTCCAGTATTTAGTACTTAGTATAAAGTATCTAGGGAATCAATGATTGTTTGTGTGGAGTTTTACTTGGCAAAACACATTTGCATATTAGATAGGGTTTTTTGTATATGTTTTTACTTGACCATAAAGAAAACCTATCAAAATGTTCTCGTTCTAGAAGATTCTAAAAGAAATTCCACTTTAAATTAGTTGTAACTCGCTGCATTACCCGATGCTGCTCAAGTCACAAAGTGGAATGGTAAAAAGTAATAACATATTATATATCACCAAAGTGAATCACCCTTAAACTGGTTGGGGCAATGTGAGAAGACAGAAGGCAAGAGGAATAAGCAAAATGAAGGAATGGAGTACACTGTCAGAGAAATGGGAAAGGGGCAGGTTTGACAAACAAGGAATATGGGGGAAAAAATTAACGTCCACTTGCAGTCCTATTCCAGCCTAGTGTGATCCCTGTTCTGCAGGAATTCGGTCAAAAACCTCTGTCCTGAATTCCCCTGTATAACAGGGGTTAGTAAGTCTCCACCTTAGGTGGACAATTCAAATCCAAAATATAAAAATAATCTGTCCCTTCAACATCTGGTTAAATTTACTGTCTCAAAATTATACATTTCACACCACACATTAAATAGGCAGGCAGACAGACAGACAGACAGACAGACAGCTTTCTGCTGAACTGTTCAAAGCAAGTGCTTCAGTTTCCTGAATTCTCGAATATGTGCAGCTTTCATCTAGTACGAGGCTGAGGAACCCATGAAATTCAAAGCAGTTTCTCAGATCCATGACAGAGGTCAGCAATCTCCCTGCTTTCTCCACCACCAGAGAAAAACTTAAAGGCGCTGGTCATACGTGCCAGTTCATGGTGCAGAAAAGTGCAAAAACAAATACGTACAAATGATGTACAAAGAACGAGTTTGACAGAGGGTCATATAATGGCTGAAAACTGCAATTCTACAGGCTTTGGCATGATCACGTGATTTGTCTTCTTCTTCACCCACAGGGCCTGTGCAACTCTGGGAGTTATGGTAAAATTCCACTGTACCACTAGGAAATGTTTTTAAACAGAAATCGAACACAGTGAAAGCAGCTATAACTACAAGCAAAGCTCATTTTTAAGGTTGTAAAGAAGTGTAATTGAAAATTAATATATGTCTGCTTTTTTAATAAAAACAAAACACTTGCAACACAACATTGTTTAGAAACAGCCCATAGTCTCACCCTGGCAGTTTGTGTAATTGCGAAGGTACATTTGATTTCCATAGTGACGGTGACCTCAAAATCAATAGATCCTTGGTGAGAACCCAAGTGGATAGACACTTTTAAGGAAAACCACTAAAGGTTGCTTGTTCAAGTCCTGGAACAGGCTGTGCTGTTGTACCCTCAAGATTAGTTCTTAACCTAAACTGTGCCCATAAAATATACAGCTGCTTCAGGAGTAAAATCACCTCCAGTGCTGCAAAACCAGTAACTATCATAAAATTTGGTGTAAATCCTTTCTAAAGCCATAACTGACAGAGCCTTTTATTATCATCTCTGGATGCACGTGAGTGTTCCCCATTCCAGTATTATCCCGGAGAGATGCAACGCATAAAGTGTCTGAAAGGACAGAAAACGAAATGAGCGAAAAACAGAAAATTATTATTGAATCCAATTAAGTAAAGCAACAGTGGCTAATGGGATTTGACATGGCCCCCTCTCCTCCCTGAGCACAGTGGCCATGTGGCAGGCATGCCGAGCCAGGAATCCATGTCACACTCCATCACAGTTGCGGCTGAATATTCATAGCAGAACGCGGAGGTTCTTCCTGGCTAGGGTGGCCAGGCAGGTTCACGTTGGTCCACCCTGGCACCCTTCTCCCCCTGCCTGGACCTGGCCTGGGCTCACTCACGGCAGGCACAGCTTAACACCACGGCGGGTGAGAGGCGGTTGTGGGCACATGGTTGTGTCCCTGTCTGCCAAACGGAAGGCTGTCCTGGCGACACTTGCCTGAGCTCTGTCCTTGGGGTTGCTGTCCGCGAAGCCATGCCAAAGTGGACCGCCAGCGATCGACAGGTGTCATGGCTGTTGCTTCCATGGACATCATCGCAGGGGGGCTGGGGGGTGTATTTTGGCCGCACACTTTGAGCGTGCACATAAGATTTGCTCGGAACATAGCTCTTCTCACAGAGAGCAAGTCGCGCCACCAAGTGTCAAAAAGTTGTAACAACGGTGTGAAGCACACAGCCTTGTCCCTTCAGAGGCTTCACTGGCTTACAAGAAGAACCCAGACAATTTCTATTTCCCCTCATTTACGTGGACACGCTTTCACCAGCTGTGTTCCACACGTGCACAAAACACTTTCCATCAGCAGTTTTTCCCTGTATTGACTGTTACCAAAAGAATAGTCTAGCTCCCAGTGTGCTGGGCCGAGGTTGTACAATTTCATCAGTACATATGGTTTGTGATTCACATCTGTCACATCTGTCGTTAGTACTGAGAAAGTCGTTTAGCATAAGTTTTAGCATACGTGACAACTTCAAAAATAACACTGAACAAGGTCATATTTTTAATTTTATTACTATCATTTTTAGCATTGATAATACATGCAGCAGCACTTGATGCAACTGAATATTTTTGCAGCTTGTATACCACCTGCAGTATAAGCAGAACCTGTAGAATTAATAGTATATTATTATTATTATTATTATTATTATTATTATTATTATTATTATTGGAAAGACAGAGATTTGTCATTTCTAGGGGACCTCAATGAGGATCTAATAACAGGGTTAATGGACTGAATTATTACACATCACACTGGAGAGAGTGGATTTCATCCAGGCGCCAGTAAGGAAATGCCTCCCAGGGCCCAATTTTCAAAATGAATATTGTGCTGTCATACTTTATTCACCATTTAAATTGACGTTTTCTTCCCCCCACTCGCCTCTCACTGTGTACTGGGTCAAGGGGGCTCTGCTAAAACGGGAAACTTTTCATTCTCTAGACAGACGGTGTCAAGCTAACTGGAGCTCATTTTCCTTCTACTTCTCTGGAAAATTAAACAAAGGGCCATGATTTGATCTGAAATACTTTCACTGTTACAGCTACAACAACAAGAACTCTGACTGATGGCCACTGCGAGACCAGTAATAAGAGCAGATCATATATAATATTATCTATTTTCTTTGCACATCTCTGCTTCGTGGATAAATCACATTTACCTATTTGTACTGCATTGCCTGTGTTCTGAATTTGAGTATACTTTGTGCGTATGCATTTCTGTTCTTCAGTAAAACTGTTTCATCTTTTGTTACCCTACTTTTTATCTTTCCTAATAATTATCTGACACTCAGTAACACATAGCTGCTGAGTCTGTTGAGAATACTGAACCCATGTTGGAAAACAGTCTAGCAGGCGCTGGTTCTTTTTATAGAGGAAAACACCAGTAACACCAGAGCATATTTCTGATGAAGTGTACCCAGCCTAATATGCCCATATACATGGATAACTGGAATTATGACAGAAATATTTCCATAATATTTCCATAATAATAAAAATACTTTATAAAGGCACAAAGCAAGATAATGACAAGTATGCTTTAACTATGAAGATTTTTCTTTTTTGCCTATTTTCCTTTTACGCTCTATGTTTAGCTCCAACCTTGACTTTCATCTCATGTTACTGTAAAGTCATAATTGGAGAATATTTCATAGTGAAACACTCCTACTGTAGTCTGGTATGTACTGAAAAATATTGCAGTAAAACCTTTTTTCTTGTAAATTTACAGTACCATTTTTACTCCATCCACACAGGACAGTGTAAAATTCTGCAGCACATAGTTACAGTTTTGTAAGTAATTTACATTTCTGTTGAGCTATATACAGTACATTTGTTACAATACATACGATATATATAGCATTCTGAGAATGGGGGTTATATGAAAGTTGGTGGTGCAGGGACGAGAAAGTTTAAACAGTTGGCAGTGTGTGTTCAGTGCGAGGAAAATATTGAACATATTTGATATGCGAGCAAGGCAAATATTGAGGCACCTTGGAGACCTCTGTAACAGCTTTGTTCTCGAGAACTCGGTACAGTCTCAGAAAGGCTGCTCATAGCACTAGTGCGGAAACACGTCTGAGGTTTCCTGGGGTGGCCTAGCTCTGGACCAAAGTGCAGCGGAAGGAAACACGCTGCGTGTGTTCAGCAGCCTTCAAACGGGGAAGTTATGAGGGGTCAGTTTCAGCGTTGGTGTGTGCCTGAGTATCCTGGTCAGCTGACGTTGGGTTCATCTCCTGAGCAAGGGGACTGTGCCATCCACGGGATCAGTGCTTTGCAACCCTCTCACTTCCCTGCTTGGCCCCACCCATCGGAGTTGTTTACATGCCACTTGGGTGTTTTTTTCCATGGGCTGGTGCAGTGTGGGCAGCCTGACCGCACTTCTCAGTGGTACACAGCAGTACAGCACAGAGGTGAGGCACCACCCATACACTGTGCACCACACAAATATAATCCAACTGCTGTGCAAATGCCACAGGAATCTAATTATATATGCCCCAAATGCAGCTTGTGTGACTGCATAGGACAGCAGATGGTGCAGTGGTTAGAACTGTTGCCTTGCACACCAGGGACCCAGGTATGAAGCCCACATGCTGTTGTAGTAGCTAAAGGTATTTACCCTGAATTGACCCAGTACAAATCACCTAGCTGTATGCAAGGGTAAATCAGTGTAAGTTGCTTTGATGGAGTGTTAGAACATAAATAAATGCAAAGCAAATGTATAAACACTCTATTCATCATGACCCCCAACTTCTATAGTATCTGACATATAACAAAGGGATAGATTACATACAGTGCCCTCCTCGGGGGTACAAAAACAACATCACAGCCAACACTAGTCTCGTGACCATTTTATACAACAGTTCTCCTTCAGGTCAAACAGGAGAATGCTGGTTCATGGTTCATCTTCAACATTTAAAGGGAGCTGCAGCCCAAATCTTCACTCAGTGGTTTATACTGATAATTTAATTCACAGCACAGGTGAAAGAGAAGTGAGAAGGACCACTGAAGATGAGCTCTGCGGTAAACTCTGCCAATGGTCTTTTCTAGTAATATACAGCAGTGAATGAACCTGATGTGGCAGTTTAAGCATGCAACTCGTGCTAACTGAGAGAGTGGAACCCCTGCTGTGGCCCGGGACTCGTTTCCAACTCTGCCGAACCAGAATGTTAGTCTGTAGGCCAGCGCAAACATAGGCCATGAAAAATACCGCCTTCCGCTGTTTTGCTTTGATACTCGACACTGTCAGTATTAATGGAAAACACGCCGAGGGTCTGACGGAGACGTTGTGGGGGGGCCATTGAGATGAACGTTTAGAACAACCTGGATCCGCCCTGCTGTTGCAGGGACAGTGCAAAGCAGGACTCTGGTGATGCTCGGCTCAAAGGCACTTTGTTCCAGACAGTTCTGGAAGTATTTCTCACACGTCGACAACCTTGCGTGTTTTCTTCTCTGTGTATGTCGTGTTTGTGGGCGGGGGAGGGGGATTGGTGTTGGTTTAAACTACAGTGGCAGGACAGGCCCGTCTGCTCACTGAGAAAAATGGAGAAAGCTAATTAGCCTGCAACCACCCACTCCCCCCCGCCCCACAGCCTCTCCTTATGTGAAGAAGGGTTCGCATTTTTCGCAACCTCAGCAGCTGCCGTGCACTTTGAAGTCTCTCACATCTGAGAAAGGCCATGAATTATTCTTATTATTAAATCTGGGTTATTAAAACAATGAAGGAATCTCTTTGCACTAAATCAATAAATACGAAATGGCTGCACACGTTAAAATTTACTGTAGAACGATGGCAGAAATATCAATAAACTCATATTATTCTGTGGTTTTGCAATGTGATGAATCTGTAAAGAACTGCATCTGCTCTAGAACGGGCACTATAAACCAATTTTCCTCAGCACACAGTATGATAAAGGTGTGGATTAATGCAAAGGTAACCAGACTGTTGCAAGGCTCGCAGATGTTACAGGTTTTTAGCTGTAACATTTATTAAAATTTTTACAAGCACATACTGAATAGAGACATATTGCCTTTAAACCCTCAGCAAACGCCTCCTTCCTCTTATAAGTGTCTGTTAAAGAATGAGTGAATTTTAAACATTACAATAACTAATGTTCATCTGAATTCTGACTGTGTTCAACATAGAACAGAAACGCTGCCTTTTGGCATTTTTAACCATCACTTGTGCAGGCATACAGCAATAACTAAGCTACCACAAAAACCTTTGCACCATTTTAAAATGCAGGACACCATTCCTTCAGGCAGGTATGATTAGATGGTTATCCACATATGAAACTGACAAGATTGTTATATATTTTTTACTTTCCTGATTTTTTTTGGAATTAAATCAATCCCTTTCTCTAGGATTACTCAGAAATGAATTCTGAGCTCCAGTTACATGTCTATGCTGAACTAAATGTTATTTTACAAGATGTGTCATTTCTGCACACAGACGCCTTTAAGAACACAGCATATCGATGACAAGTTGTTGAACTGCTTCAGGAGAGTGAATTAGCATTCTACTAATGAAGTCTAACAGAAAACATAATATGCTTTTTAAGGGTTACGTTTGCATGCAATCTTGGCCTTGATCAAAACTGTGAAGTTTGTTAATGGCTTATATAAGAATATCCCCCCAGGGACAAAATTATCCAAAAGGAAACCTTCTGTTTGCCAAGTGCCAGCTTCTATTTTCCCAGCAAATGATATGGACAAGAAGGCAGAACTAAATGTTAGTTGCATTATTCTACAACATTTGTAAAATACTTCAAATACAGGCAAAACTGCAGCAAAATAAGTGTTTTAAATTAACTGTTAAGGAGGAATTGTACGCAACTGTCAGCCCACTGGCAAGCAACAAAATAGGCCCTAATAAAGCAAATACTTTGGTCAAGTTGTGACCACACACTACCAGGAAGTGGAAATCACATTTAATCAGGTATTGCCATTAATCTTGTTTGGTTTAACTTTTTACCCTTCATTTAACATGACCGTCAACCGGCGTGAAAACAGAGGCTTAAACCCGACGTCTGACATCATGGTGATGAATGATAGGAAAACACAACGTGCCACAGTGCAGCGTCCAAGAGACTTTGCCGTGACGCTCGACTGCCGGGGCGGGGAGGGGGGGGCAACATCTGGTCAGCCTGTGAGCGAATAGATGCAGGATTGTGGGCTGGGGGTCTTTTAGGGGCATGGAGGGGGCACATGGGGGCATACACAGGGTCTGACCCAGCTGCCAGGAGTGGGAGACCTTGAACCCCCATCCCCAACAGCCCTCCCCAACCACCCAACAAGGATCTTCAGAGCGAGCCTTTTGGGATTTCCACTTCCTGTGGTGGGGGCACAAGGATTTCACACCTGCCAGCACTTCCTGTTTGCTCGTTAGCGCCAAGGGGGCAGGGGGGTACAGAACGTGCCGCAGGGGCTCTCCCTTGCACGCTCCTCACGTCTGCCGGTGAAATGCATCAGGTGAGCCTAACTTTCACGCACAGGTTTAATGAGAGCTGCACCACGTAGCCAGAACCAAGAAGAAGCTCCCATTGTGGGTGGTGATCGCCAAAGGGACAACCAGCAGATCATCAGGTCCCCATGCAGGGTGGAAAAACACACTATACAGAATTGGACAAGCGGTGAATTAAACAGCCGTTAACGAAGCACTGCTGAACTACCCGACATCCCGTTATACTTGCAAGCCTCAATTGAAAGCACACACGTGATTCAGGGGGCAGTGGGGTCAATGACTGAGGGCATGCACTAATGATAAATCACTTACCCGCTTAATACAGACAGGAAAATAAACCCCATTTCCATTCAGAATCAAATAAAATAATGGAATGAAATAATAAACATGCACTGAAAAGAATTAAAAGTTGCTTGATCATGCCGGAGTCAATGATTTAATGGAGCGATGGAGTGTGCATGTTGAAAGACATTCACGGCAGAACGCTAACCAATTCTGCAAAGGACAAAAAATGGCGGGAATAACTCACCAGCTTCATTTCAAATGCATTTTTTGTGCATTTCAAAAGAACCATGCACATATTCTATGTGTTAAAACGGTTTTGTTGGCCACGGGAGAAGGGCGAATGTGTTCGTGACCGAATATGCAGACGAGAGGAGGCAAGAGGCGGGAGTCTGGCTGCTCTGGCTATGCGGCATCTGGACTCCCCTCTTTGTTATTCCTGCTCGCTGCACCTCATTGAATTGTAAATACTGTACAGTTGAAGGGAGGCGAGCTCCGTGCAGCCGGCGCTCGACAGACTGCCTGTCTGCCTCCCTCTGCCCACACCTTTCACCCGCTGCTCTCGCCAAGCCACCCCCCCCATGCCAGCAACACCCCTCAGTTCCACTTTCACAGGCTGCAGAGCCACAACCAAGACCATTCAGGCCTGAAGCCTCACATTTTTTGACTGATATCCCTTTTTTTATTTTTTCCCCATGAATGAGTGCAAGTCCACTGTCTATGGATGCAATGCAGCACAATAATTTGCTATTTTGTGTGTTAAAACGGACATGCAGCCAAGGCGCATGCTGTCCGCACACAGGGCTCCGGTCGAGCATTAGGGTACATTGCAAGCGTGATGATAATGACCGCCCGCTGAGCTGCGTTCTTGTTCCGCCGAGCCTCTGGCTCCAGACCAGGACTGCTTGCATTTTAATTCCTAACAGATTTCAGAAAAAGGTAGGGGACTACAAAAAACCCTCCCTGGGCTGTCAGTCAAACATCCAAGGTTTAGATTGTGTAAATAACTGCTACCAGATGGATTCCGCTCCGGCGGCTGCCTGGCCAGCTCTGGTCGGAGCCCAGTAGAAGGCCGGGTGAGCATTGTTGTACAACAGCTCAGTGGGAGAGAACTGCAGCAAGCACCAAGACACTAGGGAATGTGGGTTACTGTGGTTACTGTGTACACACAGTAACACACGCACAAACAAGAAGCTCTTGTGTCCTGTTGCCTTTGCGGCAATGTTTGTGGCTCATCGAGTGAATTCGAAAGACAAAAATAAATAACAAACATTAATAAATATACTCCTCGGCCATGCAAGCTAACTGGAAAAAGGCTTATTTTTGCCTAGGCAACTGAAGCTATAATATGACAACAGTTACCTAACATTTATAGATGCAAAACACCCACATTTGTGACTCTTTTCAACTAATTAAGTGATACTTTTGAGTATAATTGTTAGCACTAGCAAATGTGACAACCACTCAGTAAAAGTGACACTGTCATGCAACATGTAGCAGAAGGGTATTGTTAAATCAATTATACTATATTTCTAACTCAGCGTGTAGTATTATAGCTTATTGAGTATGACAGCGGAGTCACTTTTTATTAGAAAAAAACATTTATTACATATGCGCAAAATAAGTTTCACTGTACTTTCTAGTGCCTCCAGACAGCTGTGACCCTAAATAGGACAAGCAGTTTAAAAAAAATGAATGGATGGATAAATGGACAAACAGATTGACTTTTTTGGTTCCTTTGGTGAGAATATAAAATAAATTTTGTGGTTTTTATGCAACGTATGTACTCTGTTGCTGGAGACATGTACTGTATGTATGCAGTTTTTTTGCTATGAGTAAGTATAGCACACATTAAATGTTACACCTAATGTTCTGTATTAAAACATTCCTCTATATCTAACATATATGTATATACAGTGTAGACACAAACACACACACACACACACACACAAACACAAAGGAGCAGAAAGTGTAATGTTTTGCTGTGTTAGTACACGACCAACCACATAGATGCACTGGATCATGCTCCTGGAACATGTCATGCCAGACATGTTCAGTGTTTTTCAGCTAGTAGGGTCTGAGCTGGGTTCAATTCCTACAGATGTGGAGCGCACACACTCGAGCAGGGTTCCCTACAACAGCATGGCTAACTTTCACAGCACCATTCAGCCCCCTTTCAATTCGAAAGGGAGACACTCAATGAAAGGCTTTAATCTCCTCACCACCAGTTGGCTTTTTTTGCCTCTCTTCATAATTTTTTCCCTCTCTTTCCCATTTTTTTATCCCCCAGACTCTCAATCACTCCATCCCAAGTGTTTGGCTTGTCTGTTTTAAGTAAAATGAACACTTTCCCTTTCACAAACAGGAGGCACAATGCCGGGAAAGACACACGTGTGATTGACCCAGCACATCGCCGTCAGACGTGGCACCTCTCAAATCGACGTGGCGGTACTTTCACTGCCCCCACCCGAGTTTAAGCTTTCCCCCCCTTTCTTTCTGCAGGTACAGATTAGTAAAGCACTCCCCTTAACAAAGCATTCAATCACTTGTGAGCAGCGCGGTATCAAATGTGTCCTCCACCTATGCTGCTTTGGGAAGGGAGGGGGCATCTTTTTTCTCCTCTACCTCCAACAACCCCCCGCCCCCCCCCACTCGGTCAGGGGTGCAGTGGCTTTGAAAGGAGGTCTCTGTTCTTGAGTCTCTTGTCAATCCAGAAAGCCAGGAAATGAGCCCCCTTTGTGGGATTAATTAATAGCAGGAGCCGGTCGCTGCGGCGCAGGAGCTGTAATTGCTACTTTGTGGAAGACGGGGAAAGAAAAAGTTTGGGTTGCAGTTTTGAGGACGGTCTTGGAGAAGGGATGGCGCTTTGAACTGGAGTGCTCCGGTGTGCTGGATTAAAGCGAGATGCTGGATGGGGGGGCAAGGGGGGGGTATGAGGATAAGGAGGGTGGGGGGGGGCTTTGAAGTCTGCTGAGAGGTCTAGGAAAAGAAATGAAGCTGGGTGGTAAAAACGCTGGCAACATCAAACGCTGTTATCGCCCACTCTCACCTGTTGAAGACGCTAGAGATCAAGCTGCAGCCGCAGCATCACAACTCCTCTTCCTCTCACTATGCTCTTGTTGTCTTCCTCTTGCCTCACCCTGCTTTGCGAAAGACATCCAGCACTTCCCCAAACACGTCACCACTCTGAGCGTCCAGGATCATTTCTCACTAGTTTGCATGCAAACATCTATCAATTTATTCATTGGTTTATTGATCTGTTTCAGAAACAATACATCTGACAGATGTATTTTGCAGCAGTGCACCTTGAATCTGAAATCCTTGTCCTGAGCGCTAGGCAAAAACTAGGCCAAAGGATTACATATGTACACATCATGGGCTGTCATTGTCAAGAGCACGCATATCAGCGTTAAGTGTTTTTGGGTTTTTTCTTGTTGTTGAAAAAGTTTCACTTGCAAACAGAACAGTTATCAACAGAAAGGTCAAGATCTAGCTAACTTTCTGCTGTACTCTGTCATGCCAGAATTGCTCCTCCAAACAGTATGAAGTACAGGTAAATAACGAACAAATGCATTCAACACTTTTCATACGGATTGGACACAATCAGAGGAGCACACCGATAAGTTGCTACAACACCACATTAATTAATACTTGTGTCTGTTTGCAAAGGTTAAATACGGACCGGGAATGAATATGTAAATGAGAGATTAAGTGCATATTACTGTTGTTTACACCAAATTGCTGCCTTTGTGGGGCTTAACCTTTCTGATACGATTGTTTGTGCTTGTTACTTCTCTGGTATAATTTCATTACAATAAAAGGCATTTGTCTAAAAGGTTGTAGTTGAAGTAAATAGTAAGTTGAACACTGGTTGTTAATAGCAGGATATTCCCCATCTTCTGTTTGTTGCTGAGCTCATCTTTGCCCTAGTGAAGCCGCAGGGCTATATATGGTCAGTTATTGCTCTTAATGTGATTAATATATTTTTTTGTTTTAAATTTGTTATCTAACTGCAGCATGTAATTTATTCTTGAAAATACTGTACATGCCATACTTTTAGTTTTCCATGCCTTTTGTGTCTTCCAGTGGGTGTTTCCATGAATTTGCTAAAACCTAATACTGGTAATTGCGCTGAATGGGTAAATTAAACTCCCATGTGAAGACCTTACAATCTGGCCAAGCATAAATTATCCACTGTGCTGAAGGTTCATGTACAGGGTAGATTCTCCAAGAAATGTGGAATAACAGACTGACCTCACTCACTACTGACAGCATAGATGTGGTGCAACTACAACAGAGTAGTAGTTTTGAAAAAAACAGAGCCCAACCTGTTCTGGGGCACACCTGGATAAGGGCAATGGCAATTTTTGTATGGGTCACTTGTGGCCTGCCTGGTGTTACACTAACAGTGGGGTGATTACTTAACGCTGAAGACCAGTACACCTTTTGATAAGGACCAAGCACAGTCCATCCTCAGATGTGCAGAATGACTGCCTCCTTGTGTATGAATGCATAGACCATTAACTGGGCTGAGCAAAGAAGGTTCACTGACAGTAACTTAAGAGCAAAGTGTGAAATTATTTCTAGTGCTGTGATCAGTACCCAGGTTGTCTATTGCCATATGGCCAATTTGTCTAGTCAAGCTAAATTTAATTTAATTTAATGGTAATGAAAATAAATAGAAATTTATTTGCTAATTATCTTTTATGTGTCTCTTGTCCACCATTAGAACATATCCACGTATGGCAAACCCTTAGCAGATTCACAGAACACAATTCTGTTTTGCATTATTTGTGATTAGTATAAGCATACAGATTATTTGCGCACCCCCCCCCCAAAAAAAAGAATACATAAATCTCCATTTAAAAAACAAAAAGGAGCTATGACTATTTTCCTTATTTCATTGCTATGAGCAACCACAGAACAGTGGCCTTTGAAAATGTCAACGAGTCATGCTTTCCCACAATCCTGTGAGTGTCCTCTGGGACTCAGGAGCCTTCTGCTTCCACTGCTTGGCCACCAGATAGCCTCTGTCACTCGCAGTCTACATTTCCTGGCTGCTACAGGAGGCTCAATGTTAATGTTGCTACACTGCTGTAAATAAAAGGTGTAAAGCGGTCCCAGGAATTACTTGGCATATAGGAACCTCACCCCTAAAACAAGCAATACCTCACAATATCTAATGTTTTTATATTTATCACATATACATGGCAACCAGAGTTTCTGTAATGTTACAGACACTTGGAATTAGTAAAGGAACAATCTATGTGATCAGCATCTTTTTAGTAAAAAATATACTGCAGCTTGAAAGATATTCAAAGAAGCTATACTTACTTTTTCAATCAAAATATATGAAAAAAGGAATATTAAAGTCAACCAAAATCTGTAAACAGATATGGAAACTCCTCCAGTGTACTTACTGAATTGTTGTGCATCTTTTCCAGATTAAAATTTGCTGGAGAAATTTACTTTAAAGCAAATGATTTTGTTTCCGCTTGTCTTCCACTTTAAAAAAATGTAAAGGGATGTAAACACCATCTTCTCCACACTTATGTTCTAAAATACTGACAAAACTGTAATCAAAACTGTAACCATACTTCCATTTTTACAGATCTCAAAAAAACATTACAGTGATAACTGATCCATTTCATGTGTACAGTTGCACATAAAAGCATGGGGTCTGCAGACATGCAAGCTGGCCTCTCTCTTTGAATAAAGTGCACCTTTATAAACGGCGTGCAACTTCTTATTCAATACATATCAAAATCTGAGAACCTTGATTTTCATGCAATGCCCGTTAAAATTTAACAATCCTTGAGGCGTGCTTGTGCAACGCACTGGAGATGTCTGGAGGCCCGTAATTGTGCACGCACATCAATTATGGATCGGCCTTCGCTCTCCGGCTCCGCTGCTCCAATCAGGCCCGGCCCGGTCCAGCTCCCCGGACGCCATCCGGAGCAGCGTGATTACAGGTGTAGTACAGGCGGCCTTGTTAGGCCTCTTTTAAGGAGATGAGGGAGTCCTCTTTCCTGTCCGGAGGAGTCGAGGGGGGGGGGGGGGGGGGGGGGGG
>UFQX01000030.1:1114595-1170232 GCA_900497675.1 Arapaima gigas
GGCGGTGCGGTCGGCCGTCACATCCCGCTAACAATTTCTGTCAGGTCCCAAGAGACTCGGTAATGAGCCCCACCGATACGGCCGGGGGCGAGAGCCGCGCTCCAGTCCAGTGAAGTGAGAAGCAGGATCGGCACCTAGCAGCCTTGCAATAATTAATCAGACCCCCTCCCCTTTCTACACACACACACACACACACACACACCAAACTCTCTGTTTCATGTGTATTCATCAGTAAATTCAAACCACCCCAATACTTCAGTACCGAACCATCCTAATTGTGGGCAGGGCTTCCTGAAATCTTCTGGGCCCCACCCACCAAAATAGCAAAAAACTAATCCCCAAATAAAGAACCACAGATCCACAGCATCATCACATCCTATCCCTTCTGAAACATTTTTTCCTCAAATGTTTCTTTAGGATTCTTTTATGTGATATATATAAAAACTGCAATGTGGGAACCAATAAAGACTGAAAATGCAGGAAACAGAATGGAGAAAAGGGTTTTTTCTAAGTTTGGGTCCACTCTCCTCCTCATAATAATGGCAGCAACTGCTGCGAACTGAGCTTAAGGCAAAGTGTGACCTGTGCTGCGTCTGGTCCGGGAGGGTCTCTCTTTACCTCATTGCCTCCTATTTTCACTTGATTGTTTGGTTCCTCTAGTAAGTTGCTGCAGGCGGAACAGTCCAGAACAGGCACAGGGTTTCCCTGGACCATGGGACAAAGTAGGACAGGAGATGACTGACTATAAATGTCTTTAAGTGCCTTTTGGTTTTTCCCACACTGGCTCTTCACCACATTGGTCAATAGAACACCAGTCTGGGGCTTTTTCAGTCCGAGGTCTCAGCCATGTACTTGAACAGGCCGTAGCCCAGAGCATGTTGGAACTACAGTTGCTGGTTCCTACACAGGTCAATGGGCATTTACACATCTGAGAAAACAAAGAGCGAAGGCATGTGAAAACACGCTCAGCTACTCTGCCAGAGCAGCAGGGTCAGCCCCGCTGGACGGGTTCGTGACCCACCTAGCTGCAGCCGGCTGACCCTGACCCCTATGAAATTCTATTTCAGAAAGGGGTCAATCGCTGTGTTTGTTTGGCATGGGGTTAGTTATAAGTGCATCTGTTTGGGAGAGGGAATGCTTCAAACTCTACAGCTGAAATAAAAAATGGCAAAGAACTTTGTCCATCGGAAATCAGCAGCAATTGTGTGTAGATGATGCCACAAAAAAGCAGCAATAAGATCAATGAAAATCAAAAAATTTTGCATCCATAGTATAGAGAACAAATATGCGTATCAACTTGCAGGCAAATGAGAAACTGGCACTGTGCACCAGATTTAATTTAATAAACAAAATAGTCATTGACACGTTCTTTGCTTTTCCTGGAGCAAGACTGGAAAAAACGAGGATATAACACTGTCTCACTAGGTAACAGTGTAAAGCACATGTGTTTCCAGAACGTATGCAGTGGAAACTTTTACAGCATATAAATTATGTCCAACACGCAGTGATATTCACACAAACATATTCTGGAGTATGATTTTACATACTATACTCACAATACTATATGTATGGTGGCCATAATCAGCATAGCATCAGACTTCATTCAAAGCGAAAAATCATGGGAGCACGGTCAGCTACTCACATCTCACCGTCTAGTTTCAGGTGCTCCTCTGCCCTTGACTGATAGACATTATCATCTCTGAACCAGAACGGAGAAACACTGTTAAAGGTTTTTTAATGAGAAGTTAAGTCAGTCAAAACGATGAAAACATGATACATTATTTTAAAACTAGTATCAGTTTTCAGTTGAGTAAATTTTAAAAAGTTACCACCAGACAGGCTTAACCTAAAAACTGTGCAATATTAGGATACATTTAATTTTTTAAAGTACTTTCTGCTCATTTCTGGAGCTATCTACATAATAGTTATGTTTTAAATGAAACTTTGAATAAACAAAAACAAATTTTGGTCTTTAAGAAGTAACAAAGAAGTCTTATTCCTCATTTTCCCCCTACAGTTTTTTTTTTACTTTCTTTCTGAAAAGGTAAAAAATAATCATTTTTGTCTGACAAAACAGTAAGATTTTAGGGTGCATTTTACACTGATTTTGTTTTCTCCTCGCTGTGGTTTCTCTGTTTTGAATAGTCAAATGTGGATTAAATCTACAGAACACAGAAGGGTCAATGACATGTTCCGTTATAAAGGGAGACATTTAACTTTAGAAAAAGATAAAGAATGGTTAAATTTCCAGAGAGACAGTGAAATAATATATAAAGTATCATAATGTAAACAGGGGTCAACAACAGCTCAGTGTGTAAGTAGGAGAAAAAAAATCAGTGTTTCCACTGGAAAAACACTTTAGAGGTAGTGTTACATGATAGATATACACATACACACACACACCTATTCAGTATACAGCATACATATAAGCACTAGGTTCGTTGTATTTTGTGTTATTGTGTATAAAAGAAAATGCAAACACTTTTCATTTCAATTGAACTATTATAATTTGCATGGTTTCATATTTAACAAAATAGCAACATAATTTCCTTTCAAGGTTTAATTTTATTTTTCATAATTTCTAGTTAGATTTGGAGGATTACAGTGTTAAGTATTCAGCTTTGCTGAAATGTAAGCATTGAAAATGCCATAACTTTTCATTCCAAATTAATTTTTAAGTGTTGCTTTTCCAGTTCTCCTAATAGCAAAGACAAACATTGTATGATATCATAAAGTTTTTAAGTATTTCTTTTTGCATTAATAAAATAATGTTTATAGTGTACTAGTCCTTGAGTGCATCTGAGCAATTCATAGAAACAGGAGATTTCACATTATAGATCTTTTAAAAAATATGTTTCCATATTAAAATACTTTCTCTATGAAATGGTTGTGTCTGAAGCACATTACATAAATTCATTGGTAATTGCAGTTCAATCAACTGTTTGTAATCATAATTAAGCTACTCTGCATTTATGTGAATTTATGAGGAATTAATCATAGTGTAATGAGCTTTAGCCAATAAACACATTAATAGTGTTTTATTACAGTTTTACTACAACAGTGAAATGGTTGTTAACCACTATTGAAGGTAACACCAAGCAAGTTTCTGCATTCTGCTATAACTGTATGCCTACTGAGAGCTTTCTAATGACAGAAACCACACCAGTCAAAAGTCCTAATTGTATTGCATCAGTCTTATATCATAATTAAATGACAATAAAATCTTTACACACTCTGAGTATGCTATGCTGCGTACAAAGAATTGTAATTTTGTTTATATGCATCTTAGCAATGGGGAAAGCAGCTGATTACAGTTCAAACACTTAAAATTAAAATGCTGTCAATGTTAATTTATTTTTTTAAATTCTCTTTAAGGTAGGAAGTATGTGAACCTGACAGCCCACAGCCAAGAGTTCAGCACAGGTCTACCTGCTGAGGCCTCAATCAAAAGATGTAAAAGAATCTAAAAAAGTAAGTACTGTGGCAAAAAAGAAAAAAGAAACTTCAGGTCAAAAGCTGCAAGCTCCACACCAAGGTTTTAAACTTCTGCAATTCAAATGAGCTATATAAGTATAAATTTCTAATATAAATGAGGAATTTAAAAAGGAAACTCCTACAATATTAGATAAAGGTATCTGCTAAACAAACTATAATATAGTAAACTATTAAATCATAAATTAACAGAAATATCTGTTAATGAAATAAGATGCTCACAGGGAAACTAGATTAAGCTACACAACCTCCGCCTAGTGGGTGCAGCCTCGTCCCTGGACTCAACTTCTTTCTCCAGCCAGTGCAGCCTTGCTCAGAACCTGTGTCACACATGCAGCCATACTAATCGAACCCATCGTAGCAGGGTCTGCGCAAGGGACCAGAGTGATCCTACTCTGCTAGCCACAGGGTCACCAGTGTACAGCATGGAAGAATGCCAGAGTGTGAGACAGAGAGCTTGAGCCACCCAAGAGCCCTATTTTTCTAGATAAGTTCCCAGTAGTTTGATGAAGTGCTACTGACCCCTATGGGTGGGATACTGAGGGCCTAAGGAGACAGCAGCATTCCCGACTACATGTGTGAATTTAAACACTTATACTGTATATATGTGGGACAGTGATAGAGGAACCTGACATGCAAAATCATCTGGAAGGGTTAGATGTTGAACACTGTCGACAAGCAGGTCTAGCTTCCGCTATAGCGCTACCCCAGGTCTATGGCACAGACCCATCACGTGGGTGTGGGTTATGGAAACATTCAGACAGGTTTGTCAGTCTATTAGTCCTTGTCTAGGTCACTTAAACAATATTGGTTACAGTTAAAAACCCCATTTGGGGAAGGAGGGGGCAGTAAGCCGATCTTGGATCAGATTTTCAGAACTGAAAACTTCCCAACACACCCACCCTTCACAGCTCCACAAAGGGGGCAGCAGCAGCATTTGAACCTGGCACAGTAATCCCATCATGAGCCTTTGAACAAAAGGTGAGAGTGTGAGAGAGGGAGTACAATAGGAAGGGGGGGGGGACAAAAAAAGCCCTGTTTCCCAAAGAATGTGAATATCCCCATTTTACCTTTTGCCAGGGTATAGAACACTAACAGCCCAGGGTGTTGATTGAGTGATGTTTTGAGCTCACAATTGTGATCAAACCGCTGAGCAGGATATGTTATAACTGATGAAGCAAAAATAAAGACAAAGCCCAAATCATAAACCCCTGGAGCTGAAAAGTAGGCTGGATGGCAGCCTTGAGAATGCCAGGCTTGGGCTGGCAGTAATGTGGAAGCTTCCGCTAGGTGCCTCAGTGTCGTCCACACATATGCCTCTCTGTGATCCCATAATCCCTTTGACCAGCCCTCCAAGCTGTACTGCATTCCACTTTTTTCCCTTATGCTTCTTGCTGTTTCTTACCCCCCCTTTACCCCCTCACCAGGATGAAGTAACAGCGTCCATTCAGCAGTAAGCATAGGGTGACAGCTGGCGAGAAACTCGTATGAAAGCCCATCATGATGGAGCTGCCTGTCCCGCCCTGTATTGCACTCCAGCTGAGCATCAGAACAGCGCTGGGGGGTGGACACCTGAAAACCAATACAATTATCCTTAGACCATTGTCAGCGGTGGTGCTGCATTGGGAATCAGTGCTATTGCCGCATGCCAAGACGAATAAAAGCATTGCTTGCATTTACAGCAAAATTCTCCATCTTCCTTCGATCCTGTTTCAATCTTCAGTCTTGTTTTTAAATTATAACTTTTTTTTATATTTTCAAATGAAATGTAGATATTTTGAAGTTTCAGGAATCCCTGATTATTCCCTCTCCCAAAATGTGGTTTCTCATTTTTTCAGTTTGAGATTATTAATACCATTTACCCTTAACCTATCCAAATTTACATTAATCCGGTCTGCAACATGAGAGATTCACTGTACTTGACCAATGCTTACAGTAGTCTGCTGACACTCAACTATAGTTTCACTTCTGCTCTTACATTTATGTTTGTATCCTCTGTTTTGCACCATTGCACTTTAAAGTAATTATTTGTTTATTTAAATGGGGTATACATAGTACAGTGTCTGTCTTTCTCAAGCCAGTCTACACACACTATCATGGAAAATTTTACTTCATGAGATTAATAATTTTTTTAAGTTTATTTTATATATATAATGTAAATATTAAATAAGTAAATATATTGTTATTCGTTCTAATTTGATGTGTCAAAAAACTTTTCTTTATAATAACAAGATTCATTTAGAATGATATTGGGATGAACTGCAGATGTGCTTGGAAAAAACTCAAATTCTTCCCCATAAGATAAAACTGAGTACGTAATTTCATTGCCTGACTTTTCGATATTTGGAAAATATTCAAGAGCAAATTAAAACCAGATAACAGGGGATAAGTGTATTGACCTTGCAGCAGCACAAACACAACCCCTCCTCTGCCCCCTGTGTATCTACAATCCGAATAGCCTGGCTAATAAGGGTGGGCTCACAGACCCAAAGTGCAAGCTCCATTAGTCAGTCCTCAACACAGGTCCGCATGCAGGACAGCTGAGAGTGGCCAGGGTGTGATCTCCTGTACAGCAGGGGGGTCAGTTCTCTGGACCGTATCGCTTTGTTCTCCTCGTTTTCACACCCTGTCATTATCACAATTTAAATCCTCCCCTCACTCAGCCCCAGTTTCCATCATTCATCTTTGCCCTTCATTGCTCTCTGTCCTCTTTCCAAGATGACAGGGATAGTTGTAACAGTAATAATTGTTGTGTTTTAGTCCTACCACTTTAGCAGTAAACATGAGGAACAGGCCCAGTGCCTTCCACATCCAGCCTCTTCTGTTTCAAACCACTGCATTCAGGAGTCTTAACTGACACAGCACATTGTTCAGGATCGCGTTTCACCAAGAAAAGCATGGTTATGTCTGGACCGGGGGGGTCTGGAGGCCCCTGCTCTCACTGTCCTCCTGTCATTTCACTACAGGATGAGTTTGCCTCCTTTGGAGGAAGTACAGGAAACAATCTGACACTGACGCTCATCTGGTCTGGAGCAAAACACGACAAGCTACCGACAGCAGGGGAGACGGGAGGGGGGCACTCACAACAGATGTGATGGACGGGAGGGGGGGGGGGAGAGTTGTCACATTTGCGAGGCGGTCCTGGAATAAGTCGACTCCTTTCCAAGGCAGGCTGTGGGTGACTAATGGAACATCAGCAACGAATCACATCACCCAGAGCATGTCGAGAAATCTGTCGCCTGCTGCCAGTACACAACGCAACACGGCAGGAAAATATACATGTACACAGCGTACCGCATCCGTCACCAGGAAAATCTTTGGGGAAGATCAATTCCTAGTGAGCAGTGACAAAGGTAATGGTTTTTATAGCCACAGTGACTTGGAGTGTGATTTACTGGTGATCTTTTTATTGGACAATGTAAAAGCAGGTAGCTATCTGTGAGATTTAGCAGACGCTGTGCAAAACACACAGAGAACAAGAGTGGCGGCAGGTGGTGCAGTGGTTACAGCTGACATCTTGTGCCCGAAAGACCCAGGCCCAAATCTCCACTCCTGCTATAACATTCTTGATCAAGGTATTTACCCCTGAATTTATGTAGTCAAAGTTACCCTGTAAATGGATAAATCATTACATCAGTTTAGAAAAAAGCATCAGCAAAATGAATAAATGTAGGTGTGCACTGAGTTGCAGAGGGGACACACTTAGACACACTGCACTAATTTACAGTTCACCAGAGGTTAAAAAACCACAACTCGTGTCATAGTTCTTACCCTTCTCACAGACGGAGGATCTGTGCAATAGCCCATGTTCAATCAGATGCTGTCAAATAGAACACTAGATCCTCCAGTTTGGGCTCAGAACCACTTAGCATAGTTAGTATACAGGTCAAAGGTCACAGATGCACCAAAGGAGTCTGAACTGAAAGTAGCACTCACCTAGTAAAACACCACTCGAAACTATAGATTTTAAAGTTCTGTGCGGCTGACCAAAGTTCACCTGTGGTGCCTGAGGAATTGGAACAGCATGAATATTACATGAAAACACAAAGAGAATCAAAATGAACAGCAGTGGAGGACCAGCAACTGAACAGCACATGACAAAGGTATGGCTGTGTTTGCGAGGGCTGCTAAGGGAGGCGTGGTAATACTACAGCCCTCATGTGGGAGGTAATCGATACAATTATCATATGAGACCGCCCTGAATAGCTTGCCGAGAGCTCCGCACTAAGCAGCCTGCTTCCAACAGTGGAAACTTAGCAAAAGAGCACAAAAAAGTCCTTGTGTTTCAGTTACTATCACTTCTGTGTTAAAACAGGCTTTTCTCTCCTGGGGAGTAACTTTAACTGGTGTGATTTTATCCTTCTTGTATTTCTTTTCTTATGTTACTCATTTAAAAAAAAATCACAAAGCTTTGTCATAGAAATACAGAAATATTTGTATATCAGTGAAGACACTCAACACTTTATTATTAAGTACATCAGAACGTATAGGGAACCTGACATGCTAGACATTCAGTGAGTCACATTTTACAGCAAAGGACAACAGATATTGGAAGAAAAAAACAGTAAATACTACACAAGCAGTACACTAAACACAAATGCGATAAATCCATCCATCGTCTCTAACCAATTTATTCTAATAAGAGTCTCAGCAGTGCAGATGCTAAATAAAATAAATACTATACAAACAGTACAAACGTAGATTTTTGCTGGCTATCCTAACACATTTCATAACACACAATAGATGCACTTTTTTTTGCACTAAGCTCTGTGTTATTTTTTTAAAAGCGTCTGCCAAACGCATGCACACGTTTGATTATGCTGGTTAGAGTATCCTTGCATGTCCAGTCAGTATTATGCTGTCAAAGCCAGCAGGCCTCAGACAAACTCTGCTGTTTCCCTATCCCCCAGGCTTCAGAGCGACAAGTGACTGAACATGAACCCTAACCTTCCCTCTGTCCTAATGGACAGCATGGACCAGCTAAATAAACTCCTTTGACTTTTGACGCAGATATCGTGTGGTCGGCGGTGCTGTGCCTCTCCCTTGGGAAAGCCAGCCGTCTCGTTTCCTCTGCGAGGTTCTCAAGTAATAGAGGAGATAATTTCAGCTCCCCAGGCACCAGGAGACAAATGCCATGTTCAGGCTGCTCGTCTGTCTGCCAGACCTTAAGGAAACAGGCTGAGATGATCCCTGCAGACAACACACTGGGCTCACCCGATACTGGTCCACACATGCAGAAGGACACACCGATTGGCTTACAAGCTGCTCATGTCCTCAGAGTAAGTCCCCTGGCCACACATGGAAGAATGGAAATTTCAAACAGTTTTTGTGGCACACAACTAATAATTGAGTTAAGGGGCACAGAGAGAACAGCAACTTGGTGTTAACTGACAGGGAAGAAACATAGTGACTCAAAAAAATGTAACTGTAAATTGCTTTAATGAAGTTTCCAGTATGTTACACATATATAGGCACTAAATGGAATTTGTACTAACCTGGATTTGTTTTCACTGGGAAGTCATGTCATAAGTCTCTTTCCTGGCATGGAGAAGAACCAGTACTATGTTCCAAGTTTCAGGCTGGGCACTGAGGACTGAGAAAGCCACAAAATGAGAAGCCACAGTGCCCTCACTGGTGATTTCAGGAGGGCAACGGTCATAAACAGCAGAGGCAGTGAGGTCAAAATGGCCGCAATCAGGCACTTTAAGCTAGATATCGGCCTCCCGCTGGTGAAGCAGGTGTAGCTCTGACAGCTCAGATTGCCTCCTTTCTTGGCACCGTGATTAAGAAGCGCTTCAGCAGACAACAACCTGCTTCCCAGAGTCCGAGGGCCTTACCCCAGTTGGAGCAGTTGATGAGGACCTTAACGAAAGTAGGGGATGGGTCACAAGTTCCAGTCCAGTGATGGAAGAGGATAGCTGACATCAAAGCAAGCCTCCTTCCCCCATCAAAGTTGCCATTTTTGTATGCAGCCACACTGACCGTACAATAAGACACTTCCTCAAGGCATGAAAACTCAAAAATCCAAGAACTAGTGAGAAACTGTGAATAAATATCTGTTAATACTCACTAAGATGACTACTAAGCTAGTAAGACCACTTCATGTTGAAATTCAACATGTGCAAAAAAAGCACAATAAGGACATTCTGGATAACAATCAGCTCAGAAGAATATGAAATAGTTTGAAATCTGTAACTAAGGTAGTCAAAAAGATGTTTGAATGGTAGGTTAGCACGGTAGATCGTGAGGGAAAGTGAGTGTATGGAGAAATGAGATTCAACCTAAGCCAAAAAAAGAATTTTTGAGAGGCAGAACATGGATTTCTCTACATTGTTCCTTTTCATCTGCTGGGACTGACACAGAAGAAGATGATTCACCCTTTTTAGGAAATCGCTCTCGTCAGGCTCACGACACAGTTATCAGAAAAGGGTGTTGGGGAGCAAACACAAGAGGGCCAAGCAGAGAACAGCCTTTCTAAAGGACCAATGCAGACCACCTGTAAAACTGCTTTCAGTGAAAGTCCTCTTCTATACTCAACAAACTCTCTAATACTTCTCACACTTTGGCTTTCAAATGTTTTATAGAAATTTCACAGCTAAGGAGATTTTTGTAACATTTGTATTAACAAGGTTTCTAAACTGTATTGATACTAATAGCTTTATATTTGACTTTCATTTTGTGAGATTCGAAAATACATGTATTTTGTATGATTCTAAAAACAAAAATGTGGTACATCTATACATGAGAAAATTTGATATTGGAATAAAAACTTTTTTTATTTACTCCTTGAGAAAACACAAAACTCAATTGCTTTTACGTGTACAGTATGAGTTATATTTTTAAAAACATATGAAGGCTTTCAGGGACACTGCTATTAAGCCATTAAATGTGACCTTTTTTAGAAGGAACTCAGTCTGAAATTCTGAGCATAAAGTTTATCACACAGTGGCACATGTTGGATGATTTTAACAAATTTTCAGTTCTATTTCACTCTATTCCATTTGAAATCTGTATTAAAGGAAGTCCGTGAGCCCAATACAAGGAGAAAAAAAAAACATTACAGAAAATGTACTGTGTAATATGGCTAATGTGAGTGAAAGCCTTTGTGAATCCAGTGAGAACATGTATACACTCTTAAAATTTTAAATATGAGGCTTGGAAAGTAGAAGTAGCACCTGTAACCTTGACTTCAAAAGCGCAGTGGTCAAGAAACGGGGGCAGGACTTGACTTCCACATCCAGATTCATTTGGGCAAAGACAAGCATAGCATGTAAAAGAAATGAAAGTGTGTCAAGTCACATGGTGGTTAGGATCATGTCTAACATTAACTTACTCCCACAGTTGTTTATGCTGTTTCCTCCTGGGCTTTTTTACACAGCTATTACCAGAGAGGCAGGAAAAACGACAGTCAATAAGCAAATTCAGCAAAAGACCCTTAGTGATGTTAACAGTAATGAATCTCTATCTCCGTCTCCACCACCTTTGTTGGACATAATTGGAGCAGCATTCGTCGACAGAGTGAATCCCGGAGATCCACACTCCAACAAAACACCTGTCCTCCTGTTATTGTGCCACAGTGTCTCCCATTGATACCCTGGGCAATTTCCTCTCAGGGGCTCTGTGAAGTGAATCACAGTTCTTTGTACACTTCTGAGGAAGACCTTTCTCTAAATCCAGTTAAGTGAAGTGGGGGGAGTCAAAGTGAGACGATGACGTTAATTAAAATAAAAGACAGAATCCATTCACTTCTAGTCAGCAACACCCTGGAACACAGATCCAAATGTGCACAGCCTTTATCGGTGTTTTACACCACTTTCTGAGAAGTGTGGAAATTAATGTCCATAACTGATTTTTGTTGTTATTGTTATTGTTTCGTGGTGCTTGTCACATTCTGGGAAAAACAGAAGAGCTGGCTCCTATGTATTTATTTTTTTCCTGATGTTCTTAGCATGGCTGTTTCCAGTGGAACTACACATATTTTTATTACTTTCTATAACTGGATACCTTAAGAGTTCATTTTTAAACAAAGTCTGAAAATATGGCTTGTGTACCGGGTTTTCATGCTACAAATTTTTGACTAACAAATATTTGACATTTTTATTTATATTGTTTTATGTTTAACTAAGTTGTCTTTATTCAACAAATTCTGTTTGCTGCATAGTACGAGTGTAGGACCATATTTATTCAGCTCGCTTCCATGGTGTTTATGTTTGTTTGTGAGCCATCAGTCAATGCTAAACAAAAGTATTGAAAGGGGAAACATTTTAAATGAGGTCTAATTATAATTAATTACATAGCTAAAAATCCAGTAAAAGCACGGTAAAACTGTATGTTTTATTATATATTCAAGAGTTTGACAATAAATAAATTACAGTATACTCTAGCATTACTCTTCTATTAATAGCGTAACAAACTGAAAGTGGACAGATGCCGACAGTTTATGCTAATATGATGTAATAAATTAAGAGGTTGAAGAGACTGCATATTTTGTATTTTTATTCATCTTAATGTAGACTTAATTCTAATGTTATTACAGGTAAATTAAAGACAATAAAAATGAGGGCTCAATGAAAAGCTGGTATAATGTCCAGGATATACATTGTCTCACACCCTGTTTCAGGGATAGTTTCCAGAAAACGTGACCCCATAATGGGCAACAGGTTGATTAAAGATGGACAAATAAACAAAAGAATTACAGAGATTTTTTGTTTACAATATGTTTTACCATACTTTTTTTTACAGAACCTTACCTGTTAATAAATGTGGGGACATTTGTATTATTAAGCTTATTGACTGTGACACAGTGGTTTAAAGTGACTTAGAATTAACAAACTTCTGCTGTTAAAAAGGTGTTGAGGGGTGGTTGAGGTGGTCTGGTCCCATAAGAATACAAGGACCCTTTTAGGACTTTTAAGACACCACTGTGGCTATAGGTCATTCCCTTACATCTACTTATTTAGCTGACACTTTTCTCCAAAGCAACTTAGAATGTTAAGCTACTTACAGTGATTTACCCTTTTACAGCTGGGTAATCTTTACTGGGGCAGTTTATGTATTTTGTTCAATCCCAGTAGAACATGGGATTTTATCCTAAATTTATCAAGTAAAATGCGGCAGCTCTAGCCACTAAGCCACCTGTTGACTCGTTGGTAGATGCTTTTATGGAATCTCACAAGATCTGCCCTAGGGTGCGAACAGTTTGGTTATAAGTAAAGTCACTATTCCACCTGCAAGGCTACTCAACATGCAAGTACTGCAGAGTACAGCTTTCAAGCTCCGCGGCCTGTGAGAACCAAAGTATTGTAGGGCTTACAGAGAGCATGGTGGTGAGCAATGGCTGCAGGGGGTTAGTAACCATTGGTGGGATCCTCACAGAATGTTAGGATGTTCTGGAACAGTATCAAAGGTTCAGGCAGGAGTCCTTCCCTAAAACCTGTCATTAGTGTTTCACAAAAATCCGCTGCCAGTGCTTATATCCCATTCCTATGGGTTTGAGACCTTGGTGAGAGGGACCTGACCTGTGGATGGGGCTCAGAATCGTCGTATTTTTCATCTGTCCATGGCACTCCACAGATCAGGCCAGTAACAGCCTTGGAATGCCTATGTTGCATCTTTAATAGCCTCCGATCACAAGAAGCAAGAGTACTAGCATGTCCACTGCCACACGCCATAGGAATTCACCAATTATTGTGGCAATTGGGGGCAATTATTATTGGCCCCCAAACAAAGTCCATTTGTAAGCTGGCACCCCAGCTTCCTTTCTGTGTGAGTCTCAAAGCATCCTTATTAAAGCAGAGTGACCTGACAATGTGTCAGGTCCAATTGAACCTGTGGACTGAACAGCACATCTAAAGGACTTTGGCCACGTCACCTCAACATCTACTGGTGAATTGACTGAATATATATTTGATATATTTGATATATTTGATTTGCCTTTCCAAATCATGGTGCAAAACCGGTAAAAATGAGCTGTGTTCTCAACACAGCCAGTCGTAAAGGTACTACAGGGCAGAATTCAGAAGAAACGGCTTCCTGTTATAGTCAGTCTCCATAGTCCTTTTTGCATTTATCTCAGGTTCTTCATTACACTTGGTTTTCAAGCATGTGATTTTAACCAGAGCAACTTAAGAGAGTTGGCAATTTTACACAGATGTTTTACTAGGAAAAATGCACGCTAAGGGCTTTCCTCAAGGGTACAACAGTAGAGCCCCTCCTGAGACTTGAACATTGTGCGGTACCATACACCAACTGGCCTCATACTGTAACTGGTCGTGTGCGGTGCTGGTTGGGCTCAGCTGGCAATTATTAACACTCAAATATTTTCTTCAGTATATTGTCTCCAACACATTTTTTAAAATTACAGCACAAGAGGTAGTGCTGCTCACCTGTATATTTGAATCTGGATTCAAATCCAGCACAGTCTTGTGTGACATCTGCATCATTTCCCTATATTTGCAGGGGTTTTCCTCCCAAAGAACCAAAAGAGGTGTTTCAAGTCAAGTGAAGAATCTAAAATGGCCTGTATTGTGTGTGAACGAAGGAGGGTGTGTGATTGTCTGTAATGTACTGGTGTCCTGCTCAGTATGTACACTGTGTCACACCTTGTGCTTCCGAGACAGGTTCTGGACCAATGCAACCCCTCATTCGACAAGTGGGTTTTGAGGTACGTATGAATTAACATTGTTCCAAATCTCAAGTTATTTACCTCGTGCTAGAGAATGAAGCTGTCATGGACAAGCATGCCCTTCCTAGCCTAGCACCTAGTGGTTCCTTGGTTCTCTCTGAACTGCTGCTACACGCCATTAAGATAAGTGAATGAGTAAGTGTATAGTATGAATATATTTATCAAACACTTTCACATTTAAAGATATATTACATTAAACAACTATCACACAAAATATATGAATATAATTACAAAGTAGCATACTGCAATGGATTGGCATCCCATCCAGGGTGCGATTGCATAGCCTAGTGCCTAGAGATTGTACAACAGGCTCCGGACCACCACAGCCTTGACCTGGATTAAGTGGTTAATGAAAATGGATGTATGCATAAAGTAATACACTACAGAAAGTTTCAGGAGAGCATTTTAAGCATTTCTGTTTCATTCTGCAGAAGAATGCAGGGTTGATGTTTGTGTTCATGGCTGTCTGCCCACAGCCTCTGTGTGTGTGACCCTCAGGTGGAAATATGGCCGTGCTGAACAGGACCCCTGGACTATGAAGGTTTTTCCACCAGACAGTTAATGTGATATACCACAGTGAGCCAGCAAGCACACGCTTAATGAGACCCTGATTAAAACCTACAACCTGTGCTTGGGGAGCGAGGTGAGCAATACACTCAGTGGGTTTGTGCTGGGAGGGTCCTGCTGAGATCCCCCAGCCCCCAACCGCCATTCCTCTCCACGCATGTATGCACATGACCCACCCCAACCTTGCTCGCTAAATCCTGCTTCACCCACCCCACCCCCCTCCCCAGCAGCCTACATGCACTCTGCATTTGGAGTGTGAAGTGTTTATGCACTAATTGTTTCCAGGGCTGAAGCTCACCTGAGACTCGCTGCTCTTTACCGCTGGAAGAGGTTGCAAACACCTCCATTCCTATCTTCCTAGCTTCAGATCTCCACAGAGGGCAAAGAAGTATCCATCACCATGGCTTTGTTCAAATTGCATCTCTAATGCTCTTCAAAGCAAGACTATGAGCACCGATCCAGTTCCCTTCAGTTGTATGACCAGGTAAATTCTAATACTAGTAGCTGCGTCAGCTACTTAGAATGAAACAGTGCAATATAATAAGAAGATAGGACAACATATAAAATGCATATATGAATGTGAAGCAGGTGCAGCATGGTCAGAGGTTCACAAGTTACTGTTTAGAACTTCAAGTGTGCACCATGCTGTAAACCCAGAGAATATTCTGATGTTATTGCAGTGTATGCAGCGAGTGCATTAGCGACGCAAACAGGCAGCTGTTGTTCATTCAAACGTACTGCATTAGGTGGCGAAAGCTACCACAGACGTGTCATTTAGTGGACCTGGCTGCCATATAAGCATGTAATCTCACCCTGAGGGAAATATGTAAAGCATTTTATTTACAGCGGCAAAGGTTTATCATTCATCTGCTGGTGTACATACACCTATCTGGGAGGCTTTTAAATGAAAATAACAGGCGAGTGATTGAGGCTTCCTGTTCTTTCTTTGCTAAATAGTCGATCAGTTTATCATGTAGTAGGATGAACACAAACTGGTGCACAAGCCACAGAGCAGGTGGAGCAGCATCACAATGAGACATGGAACTGCCATGAGGGATGGAAGTCCATGATCCTACAATGAAGGTGTCTGTATGTGTATGGGGAGCTACACTGTTAGGGGAGCTGAACACCTTGACAACTGCCTATAATCATGCTTCTGCCCCCCGATACACTGCAGAGGGCACAAGGCGCAGGCAGGAACTGCCAGAATCGCAGCAGGAAGCGGGTTCAAGAGGCGGCAGTAGGCAGGAAGGATGCTAAGCTCTGAGACCTGGTTTTGTCTCAGTGTCCCACACACACACATGCACACAAACCCATACACACATACACTGAGACAGAGGCATACTAACACTGATATATACAAACAAATACTGCAACACACACATCCACAGACCAACACACAAAACCATGTGCTGAGAAACACACAAAGACACATGGACACACATACACACTCTTATACATGCATACATGCCCAGGCAGACACAGTCCAAAGGACAGACACACACACACACACACACACACACACCAATACAGCAGCTAGTATACACCGCACACACAACATAATCCTACAGCTCTGTGGGTCTGTTAATAAGCTTAGGATCATGATCACTATGAACTGGCGGTACAGTCCAAACCTCAGGCTGGTGTGTTGAGGTGTGTGTGTGGGGGCGCTAAAGCAGCGAGTGGGGGGTGGCAGGGTTCGAGGGGGTTGTGTGGTATCTGCCGGGGGAGCTGAATTGGGTTTAATCACCCGCTAATCACCAGTAAGGAGAGCTACTCCGGGGAAGAAAGGGAGGACAGAGAGTCACAGAGGCGGTTTTGTTCCTCGCAGCGGAGGCTCAGTGGAGGAGAGGCCAGCTGTGGACGGGGAGAATGGCCGGGGAAGAAAGGCCCAGGGCCTGGCCCGCAGATGAGGTTTCTGCTGCATTCAGTTCCTCCGTCAGCCAACTCGCACCCATTGAGCAGCAAGAGAGGAGCCTCAGATCTCACACGCCCTTCATGGGCGCTCCCTTTATTCTGCTTTATTCTGCTCCTGGACATTTGCCTGCGAGATAGCAAGAAGGAGAGAGGGGTCAGAACCCCTCGGCTCTGTGAGGGATTGTTTCTCTCTGTTTCCATCATCTCTTTGGCCTTTTCCTGAGCTCTTTACAAACATCTCAAAATGATTTTTTTCTTTTTTCTCCTCAGATGTTAGATATCTATCCCCACCCCCAAGGCGGAAGTCAGTTTACGCACACGGATTCATACAATCCCAGCAATCCAATTTTTATGTAAACCTGTGATCAGGTGGCTTTAACAGGCATGGCTTTAAAAAACGACAACTCAGTCAGTCTTGTGCATCCATCAGAAAAAGGAAGAAACGTTTCAGAAAAAACCTCGATTAAATGCCTAAATCCTATTTCATTTAAAGCAAGTGTCAATAGACGTTTTAATGCAGTGGTTTTTGTAAATTCCCATCACAGACAGGAGCGAGCACTGCTCTCACACAATATACACTCCTCCAGGTCAGGGATCACTACGCACACTGCTTTTAAACAAAGACGCCCATACAGCTCACACAATTTACCAGTTTATACCACTTTACCTCACTGCCAGATTTTTGCTGAGGAATTTTTCTTAATTGTATAACAGAAGACCCCCCCCAGGGTCACCTTTGGGGTCTAAGTGGGGCAACATTTTGGCCACAAATCCAAGAATGTAGGCAGCATATAGTGTAATGTTAAGGACACTCGTAACTTATAACTGCAGGTTGCTAGTTCAGGTCCTAAGAAGAGCCCTGCCCTTGAGCAAAGTACTTAACCATGTTTATGTTTATCAAAGGAAAAATGCAACCTGCTATAAATGAGTAAGATAATAAGCCGCTTTAAACTGAAGTCAAAACTAAGTAAATAATCAAGAATAACAATGCAGACAGACCAAAACACATATTACTATAACTAACAGCAACGGATCCTAAAATCAAAAACCTAGAGTCACCTCCAAGTCACCTTCTGCACTCTTGATGGAAACTTCCAGAGAAAAAACACTTATTATATTTTATTTGTTCTCTTTTTGCTCACGAGAAGACTCCAGCTGGTTCCGAGCCAAAATATCTGCGGTCTGCTCATTGTGAAATTAATCATAGCAGCAGTCTTCCTGTTTTGCTCTGATGAGAGATGACAATATTACGAATTTAATCAAGGCTAAAGTAATGTACGCTTCCTCATTTAAACAAAAAAAAAACACACAGACCTCCACTGACATCCCATCACCTTTTAATCACAGAATAAACAAGTAGCGATTTCGCCCCCTAATACCAAGCCCACTGTTTGCAGAATAAATTACATGACAATGACATACGCACTCACACACCCTTTTGTGCGTGCACATGCACATGCACAGACACACATGCACAAAACATATTGTGTTTTAAAATGTAGTATGTAGATATAATTGTTAATGTATATTAATTTGAGGCTTTTATGGCAGGGGATCACAGATCTCACTGAATGGCAAGCAACATTGTCAATCTTATGATTTACGTATGACTAAATATCCACCATTCATTATCATTAACTGCTTTACCCTCATAAGAGACACAGTGGTCCAGAGCTTATCCCAGAATCACTGGGCACTAGGTTAAGAAACATCACCTAGGATGGAACGTCAGTTTATTGAAAGGTGTCGACACATGCAGTCGCACATTATAGGCAAATCAGACATCTTAAAGACATGTCTTAAATACATGTCTTTGGATTGTGGGAGGAAACTGGAGCAGACATGGAGAGCACAGGCAAACTCCACAAAGACTGAACTGAATTCAGTTCCATGCCCAAGGAGCCCATAGCTGCATCTCACCCACAGCCAGAAGTAACTCAGATGAGCATATTACAGCTGGTTAAAGTCCTGCAATTTAGCGACAAGGGCAAAAAAAGATGAACAGCAAAATGACGCTGCAGAAGTCTGGAACCTTGGCATATTTATATATGCAAAAAGGTTTCATGCCATTTCTCTCTTTCCCTTTTTCTATCCTTCCTTTCACCCAGTCCCTGGCCTCCTTTCCGGTGAAAGCACAGAAGAACCCATTACCAATGGGTCAGGCCTTGGCAGTTTTTCACCCAGGTAAATTATAACATGAGCTAAGCCAAAGCTCATTAGCAGGCTTGTCGATCATGGTGCCACATGAGGTGCAATCCCAAGCATCACACCCCTGTGGGGGTCACTGATGGAGATGTTCTCTTTTTCCTAAAGTCGTCATTCAGATCTACCCTGAAATCAATTTACGGGGCAAGAAACTACAAGAAACTGCACAGTCCACCCCTCCCCTCAAGGAACACTAATGACCTGGGATGACACTTGTACGTGTGTGTGTGTGTGTGTGTGTGTGTGTGTGTGTGTGTCTGTGTGTGTGTGTGTGTGTGTGTGTGTGTGTGTGTGTGTTGCAGGTCAACAGGCCAACACTCATCTCATTACCAGGTGGGCCACTTGTGCCCCATGATTTGGAAAACACCAGTAAGTGCGTCAAACCACAGTCTATAATTAGGATTAGTATCGTCACTGCTGTGTGTATGAAGAGTTTCATGTGCCTCCCCCCTGAGCCCCATCTATTCCGTCCTACGTAGTTATGTATTCTCTTTGAGATGCAGCGACTGACATGGGGACGGCAGAGATTTGATAAGTTGCGCATGACTTAATTTAGTTGTTGGGTTCCTGCAGATGTCAGCACAGTAGTTCATTAATGGTGTTTGTTTTATGAAAACCTGAAGAAATATGATAAAAAGAAGCGGGGCGCCAGTACAGGAAGGGAAGGCAGTGACTACAGGGGGTGGGGGGCTTAAACGATCAGAAGCGGAATGAGAGGACGCCCATAGACACAGCACAAACGCACAAGCTGCCGCTGGCTGGCAAAGCAAGCGTACAAATAAGCTGCTTTTCTTCAGGCAAAACAGTCTGTCAGCACATATAAGACACAGCAAACTCAGGAACACCTCCCATACGTGCACAAAACACACCTTACTGTCTTTGTTGTTGTTGTTTTTATTGTTGACTCAGTCTAACACTTACTCCCTAAAGGTGAATGCTTGCCCAAGTCAAGGTCATGGTGTTCTCAAGCCTATCCCAGAAACATCATATTAATATTATATAATATAATGTAATGTATCACTCAGTCACTGACTCAGTAAATGCTTTTCCAAGTATTGGTCATGGGGGTCCACACCATATCCCAGAAACACATTATTAGAGTTTTTGTTCTAGCTGTCATTATTACTATTATTATCAGTCATCACTCAATTCACTCACTGGCTATCAATTAACACACTATAGCCACAGTCCAGACTCTATCCCAAACATACTACTACTACTACCACTACCACTATTGTTATTATTACTACTGCAAGTTTGGATAAAAGTATGTGGCATCATCAAATTTTGGTGCATAAAGACTAAATATGAAAGGTGTGCTAAAAGCTTGTGGGGAGCTGGCAACTAAAGGGCAGAGAAGGGAGTCGCCGCAGTGAAGAAGATGTGGAGCAAATAGTCAGAAAGTGAGCTGGGATGGGGGTGGGGAGTGGGGGTCTCATTCCAGGAGATTTCATGCTGCTTGGGCGAAGCGCTCTGCCATCATGCTGCAGCCAGCCTGCTGCTGGTTGCCGCCACCCCCGCTGTACCCACGATGCTGTGTGCCAGTGCCGCAACACGCCACGGCCTGCCAGTGCATCCCCCTCTGTAGAGCAGATGCCGCTTATCCGGCCTGGGCTGACAGGCATCGCGGGGCCGGCACATACTGAACGCACGAACAGGGGGTAGCGAGGACAGAGACAGGGGGCAGAAGAATACATAGCACACACCCCCCTTCACAGAGACACTTTCCTCTCCCGAGTGGAGCCCCAGGCCTCAGAAATATTCTAATTCTGTTTCCTGACTCCTATTATCCGCCGTGTGTGACATCTGAATTGTAATTAGTAGCTAAGGGGTGACTGCAGAGAGTCCCCCCCTCCCAAAAAAAAACACATAATGTGGGAAGAGGAGGGGGGTCTGGGCAAACACAGCATGCTTTGGTCTTCCAAACCCTGTGCTGAAACACCCCAGACCACTCCACCCTGTGTCTTTCAACAAACCCAAGATTCACCTTGTGCCCAGAAAACAAGGGGACCCACCTGATTCTGCACATCAGGGGACCTGGATCCTTGGAGGCCCCCCAGGGAGAATGCCACAATCCTTCTCCACCCCCAAAAGTGACTGCTTCATCCTAATCGTATCATTTCATTGGTTTAGCAAAAATCAAACCAGCAGGGCTAATAAATGATCAAAATGCTGAAAACTGCTACTATCACTCTCCACCTGCTTTGTCAGACTCCAGCAAAGGGGAAATTTCATTTACAGTTAATTATTTACCTCAGGATTTTGTCCTTTATAACTTACAGTGTAAAGTTACTTACAGTGATTTAGCCATTTAGACAGCAGGTAATCTTTACTGTATCTTGACTAAGCAACATGATCAATGGTATTACTATAATAGGCAGGACTCAAACCTGGGTCCTTTGAGAAAAAAGCAGGTTTAATTGCTATGCCACGCCTCTTGAACCATGACTATTAATAATATACCTATAAACATTTGAGCCATAGTTTACCGTAGTAGCATTGAGGTAAAGTACTATACTATGGACTGAAATGAAGCCAGAGCTCATTAAAAAGGACCTTCTGCTCAGGGGATGCATCCCAGAATGCCGTATAAGAGTGGAGCATGCGGATGTCTCTCTGAGCAAAGCGCCCTCCTCCCACTGCATGGCTCCCTGTCCCGCTGCCACGGCCCATTAAAATTCACCGGCTGTAGAGTTGTTCCGCTGCACGCGCCGTTTCCCCGCTGAGGAGCGTGCCGGAATGTGTCCGAATAACGTTGGCTTAACGTCGGCCCGACACTCACTTAAAGGACGGAGGTTTGCGAGGCCACATTGCAGGGAGCCGTCACCGGACAATAGGGAGGTCAACGGCAATTAGCACTAAGCTTTAATGGACCCAGCTAAAACTAGGGGCAACAGCAACACACACTCACAGCATTGAGACATCACAGAGAGCAGAAACTCCACTACTGACCACAGAATGTTCAAAAAAATCTACATTTCTTGCTCTTTTCAGACCAGACATAGGAAACTCAAAGTCTGATTACTCATTTGGCTGATGATTTTTCCCTAAAGTAGCATGATTTACCCATTTTTCACACTGAGTAATTTTTATTGTATCAGTTCAGAGTACCCTGATCAAGGGTGCCATAGCAGTAGTATAGTATAAGGTATAAGGTAAGCATAAGGTAATGGTTCTAACTACTATGCCACCTGCTAGCGCAAAATCTAGGTGTATATGACTTCACACAGTAACTGTTAACCTCAGAAAGCACAGATCTATGAAGGATTCCCAAAAGTCTGTTCACGACGAAGGCAGCAAAGAGCAGAGCAAAGTCAGCACAATCCTGACGGCCATCAGCCTTATCACTGCCACCAGCTGCCACCACACTCCACAATCATCAGAACTGTCTTAAAGGACATGTCTGTTTCTTCCACGGTGCCACAGGATTGTTAACATTGATGTTGTGTCATCTCTATGCAGATCAAAGTATACCTGCTATTGACACTAAAGACCTAAGACTTTGCCTTTTATTTATTCATTTCCTTATTTTTTTCCACATTAAACGGCTGTCCTTTCTGTTACAACATGTATGTTCTGTCACTACACATATGTTTTTGTCAATGACTGTCTATATCTATCCATCTGTATATCTCTGTTTGTCTGTCTGTCAATCTACTTGTCTGTCTATCTTTGAAATAATTATGTGGAAACAGCAATTTCTATTTATGAATTGTTTCATTTTTGATTTTTGCTGACTTCTCATCAACCCCACAAGGTCCATCATAGAGAAGTAGTGCTGAGGAACTAAAAGCGTCCTGTGTATGCCCACCATCAGGGGGCTCCAGTCACCTCGGTCCTTCTGCTCTCGGGCCAAAATGATGGCACAACAAAACAGCAGCAAAACATGTTGTCTTGATTGGAGGAATGTAAAACAGGCTGTGTTGCTCTAAACCATATTCGAAAGCAGCACTACAATGCTTTTTTACTGTTTGGAGTTTAATATACAGCGGGCGCCTTTCAACCTATTTGTTAGACTCAATTTCCCTCAGCGCCGCATCACTGGGATTGCATTTCATGTAAACAAATGGCAAAATGCAGCGGGAACGCAAATTCGAGCCGACGAGCTTGAGTATAGTGGCAAGGAAGAGGAGGAGGAGGGGTGAGGAAGAATGGTTGGGGTGGGGGGGGGTGGGCTTATTCAAATACATTCCATTTGAAAGCAGGTTTGGCAGCCCTGTTCTTTGTGGGCAGTTGAAAAGGCGCGGACAGGCGCAGAGGTGGCCTCCGTCCGAGGGCAGTGAGCACAGTGTCCCCCCCCTTAAAATGCCCCCCTGTGAAGGACCGGCACGGCTGCCAGTAGAAGCTTCACAGAAGCACCCGCAAGAGGAGTGCTTTGTCCAGTGGGCAGCTGCGTCTTCACATTGGCCACGCCCCCCAGAGGATAAGCCTCATCCCGCCCATGAGGGACTCTTGCATTTATTGCTTAACACATAAACATTTCACTTTTTTAGGGGTGTCATTTTTAAGCAAAACAAGATGTGATGGTCCAACTGTAACACACAGGACACACAACACAAACAGCTAGCAGAGCCAAGTATCACAGAGCCAGCAGACACTCTCTGGCCTTTTTGCCAGTAGTGTAGTAAGGAGGTAGGAAACACACACACACGCACGCACACACGCACACACTCAGGAAATGCAGTGCAGCTTTGCTCAGTGAATCACTCTCAGTGCCAATGGAGTGGTGGTGGTACTGTAACAAAGAGGACCTGGCTCTCTGCACCGCGTCCCCTTACAACCCTTTGGCCTTGCCCCGCTTCCCTCTTGCTCCACCAAAGTGGGCCGTGACCGTTAACCTACATCGCCATCTAGTGGAAGGGAGCAATAGCATTGCACAATCTGGCGTTTTAGGGTAACTACTGTACATTCAAGGACAACTTATATGTACCACACAGAACATACTGAATTAAGGCTGATGACAACTATTCAAACAATCACTTCTATTCACTATATCGTTCATTAATTTACCATGAATGCATAAAAATGAAATTGTGCTTTATCTTACATAAAACAAGCATGACATGCTGATTTTACATTCTTATATTGAAAAATTAAGGTAAGGACTCAATACTTATTTGTATCCTCTAATACTTTTTATATTGTATCTTTACATTTTAAATAAACAGCTGAAATATTAAAGGTAATAAATAGTGCATTATTAAACAGACAGGTATCAATGTCACACAGTACAGTCAGTAAATACATTTTTAACAGTGTTCAAGCACCCAAGAGAGGGCCATCCTCCCGTCACCCTGGCCGCCTTATTCTGGGCTACAGTGCAGAGTGCAGCTCTAGAGTGTAGCTCTACTGGTGCATAAAGACGATCGGTTCTGAGTGAGCGTCTTACTTCATTCTGCTTAGTATGAGCTCACTGTTGGACAAAGAGCTGCTGTCCTTTCCCATACCAACATTCCCTCAAAATGTCACATCCTCTTACATAATATACCATAAAAAACAGCAATAAACAGTATAAGTAATAATAGCAATAGGGACAAGGTTAGATTTGCAATATATAAATTTTATCCAGTTTTTATTTTATATAAATATATTCATATTTTGTTATTTTTAAGTAACATTAAACTTATTTAATTTCAAGGCTTTTCTTTTCAAAGAAAAAAATTAAATACATTTAGTTTATTTAAAACATTTTCTGATACATTAGATAAAACATATCTCATTATTACCAGAATAAAATAAATGCATACAAATAATAAGGATTAAAAGAATATTCATCTTATTATTACTAGTCTTAAAAAGGATATAATTGTGCAACTAGTTTTTCTGGAAGTTGTTTTAGTCATGAGAATGTTATATATACATATAAAAGTTTACCAAATGTGGAATAATATTACCCAAAATATGACAACTGAAACATTATTTTTATAATTATTATTATTATTATTATTATTATTATTATTAATTTGTTATCAAAATATTACCTACGAAATATTATTATTGATAATATTTTGAAAACACACTTTAGATATGACAAGAAAAATCCCTAAAAAAATTCTAAATTAAATTTTATTATTTAACAATTACCAACAAAACAGATATAATACATATAATTCCCAAACATGTTTAATAATAATTATTATTATTATCCTCAAATACATTAATTGCCTTATGAAACTAGTAATGTTTTGCTGTTTTATTAATGAAAGCTAACTAATGTGCCATGTCATTATTAAAACAAAAAAGCAAAGAAATATAGGGTCATTTAAACTGTCCATAAATATGAGTAGCAGCCACAGCGGCAGCAGCACTGTTCTCAGTAGTTATCGTGAATATGGCTAGTGGTAACAGTAGCTATACTAGTCACTGGTAACAATATTAGTAGCAGTAGTAGTAAGGGTATTAGTTGGTTAATGGTTAATATGATTAGCATTGCCAGGGCCGTGTAGGAGGGCTGATTGGCCAGGATGCCGTGTTTCTCCTCTCTATTAAGGGGATGCCATGCACATTTCACAAGTCACTCTTACCACCATCTTCCAACTAGTCCAAGTCAGCAAGTCAACCCCCCCAGAGCCCCACACTGTTTACCCTACACTAATGATCAATTATTGGATAATTAATTTTCACTGGCATTCCCAGTATAATCGCATCAATACGGCCCGCTAAATGTTAGTGTAATACAAGCTGTACAATCCATCTTTGTGTTAATACTGGGCGGTTGGAACAAGCTAATTAGCTATAGGGGCGAGTGAAGATGCTGGTCGAGTCAGCACCGTCCTATCTTAATGCATTACTTTTTACCCCGAAAGACCTACAAAGGCAGCAGCAGTGGGGAGGGGGGTCACTTTGCATGCGGATATTACAAATGCAATTGTCTGTTCACATGCAGGCGGCTGTTTGGAAATTGACTTTTTGATTATTCAGTTAGTACAATAATTAAATATTCCTTGCCCTGGGTTGCCAAACCTACTGAACCACATAGGAGATATTTAACAGGGCCTGACAGTTGTTTAAAATAATGTTTATTTATCGATATTAATATAACTTGCCATAAACGACTGCTCTGCTGTCACACAGTATGTGGGGCGTGTTGCTGGCCCCCCATCTTTTGCGGGTTGCTAAACATGCCCATGAAAGTTTCTTTTTTGTTCACTTTCTTCTGCATCTTTCTGCCCCCGCTACCCTTTTCCGGAATCCCACACTGGAGCACAGGGACGTAAGAGGGTGGAAAGAAGAGGTTTGCTGAATCTCCTTCACCTCGTCTGATCAAAGGGAAGCCCTTCGCAAGTAATCCCCCTCCAGAGGTCCTCAGCAAAACAATTTTAGAGGGATTTCTTTCATACGACATTGAAATGGGACGATTTCTCTTTCAATTACCAAGCAGGGCCTACATTATCATTATAATTGCCTCACATCAGCGTGTCTAACCAGCTCACTTCCAACATGTATAAATTAATAAATGAATACATGAACATATTCAAGTCAACAGTTATACAAACGTATAAATTAATAAATGAATATGTGAATATATTCCTTTTTCATCTAGACAGCAAAACATGCACTAACCTTCGCAGACAGAAGGTAAGCGATACCACTACATTTTCATCTGAATCCAGCTTATCATTGCCCACCAATAAAATGAACATGCATTATCTTTTAATGTATTTATTTTTTATAAATGTCAAACCTAGTCAGCATTGCTACCGAATTTGCAAGTCCGATGGTGCAACAGACACTGACTGAGTCCATAAGAGGCTGAAACTCATTGGCTCAGGAAGTCTGCAAAGTTTTACAGAACGGCAACGAGCACAGAGAATGGAAAGAGCTATGCAGAAAGAGTGCAGTAAACGCAGAAAGTGTTTAATGGCACTTCTAAGGTCATAAGGATGCTCAATGTGGAGGATACAGCAGAACAAAACAGCAAGAAGAGGGCCATTGTTTGGACATTTGTTTCAACCTTGGTCGGTAAGTGTCATCTTCTGTTCCTGTTAGCGCTGCAGGTGAGGTTCAGCCCTCCCCTTAATACAGTGTGTGCCACTTGCTTAATGCTCACAGCACCTGCATAATTCTGAAAATTCACTTTTCTTATCTTCTTATACAGCTTTCTAACAATGAGCTTAAGTTCCCAGTTAAAACAATTTGTTTACACAACTACTCTTCACTGAGCATATGGTAAAAAATTTTTGTAAAGCCAATTCTTATATATAAAAAATATGTTAAGTTATATATAAAATATATATTAAAAAAATCATTAAAAATTCATTTAAAATATTATTAGACAAATAACCAATATCCATCCTATAGTTGATCGGCGATATATATATATATATATATACATATATATATATACACACACACACACACACACACACACACACATATACATATTATATATATGTGTGTGTGTGTGTGTGTGTGTGTGTGTGTGTGTGTGTGTGTGTGTAAAAAATGCACATACAGATTCAATTAATGCATATGCAGGCATTTTCCATGCATTTCAAAATTAACAAAGTAAATTATAATGTACTTAAAGATTTTGGATAATATTAAGAGGATACTGTTTTTTTGACAGTACAACTTTATGGAATCTCAGTATGTTCCACCACAGACTAAATGTAATAGACTGAAAAGGCTCAGTTTTTGACATGCAATATTTCTTTGTTTACTTAATGCAGTTTCATCTGAGTGGTACATAAATACTACAAGACAAACTTTTTTTGGCAGTAACAGTGTTGATTAATTTAATAGTTTATTTTATGACTTTTTCAACTAAACTGAAATCAATCCAATACTCATAACAAAGGTAAAAACACAACCTAAAGAAAAACATGTTATATCAGTAAAAGTTTAACTTCTCCATAGGCAGGGGCAGTACAAAGGGAAGTACAATCTAGTAGTTAGAGTTGAGCTGTCACAGTAAACAAAAGCATTAACAGCAAGAAGCCTGTGAAGTGAAACTACCAAAAAATAAAACTATAATGTTTCATTCACCACACTCAAACAAAAACATTAGCAGAGAAATATATTGATATTGAAATATTGAGAAAGCAATTGTAAGGAAAGTAAGAAATATATTCCTATTTGCTCATCAAAGTATTTTTGCTTTTATGGCTCATAAGTTAGATGCCATTGGAATACCTTGTCTTTTAGCTTTTTTAACCCTAAGACATTTCACGTGTATATATATATTTTTAGCTGTTAACCACATTTGATTTATTGCATAATCATTCTCAAAATCTCTTTACGCTCTTTACTGGAAATCTCTTTACTGGAACAAAACCACCTTGTTTCTGTGGCACAATAACACATTGTCTAAGGGGATAGATGCATCATGCCTCCCCCAAATAACAAGTCTGAGCACCACTTGTGAAGGGCATACATGGGCAGGGAGGCAGGGCAATGTCAGCACCAGATGACCAGGCTATGCTCTACAATGCCATATTGAAAAATAAACAAATCAAAAACAATTAGACGTGTGTTCTAATAAATAATGCATTTGGAAACGTCATAGCAAGACAAGCCATCACAACACCTCAGTCCGTTTCCATGTCCCCAGTATACACCCATGTCTGTGCCTTAAATCAAATCAGTAATTAGCAAATTGGATCAACAATTAGAGCAAAAGAGCTATATGAGATTAGCGTCAGTGAAGTCACTTTTGTCATCCCGTCACTAAACTGGAAAGTACTTTCCTCCGGTGGTCGGCGTTGGCTCCAGCTGGGCTCTGGGCATTGCCCACTCCACCAGGCCTTAGCCTGGCCCGTTGTGTGCAGCGCATTATCGCTGGCGGGCCACTTCCAAAGCCGAATTTATTCTGTTTATTCAGCTCAGGCGGGCGCTCCGTTCATCATTCCGCCCATTTATGTATATTGACGTTTCTCACTCCATTCCTACACCGCTCCAAGTTGGGATGTCAAAAGCATCGCTGGCGGAAATGAAAGTATCCTCATTATGCAAATTCGGCCTCCACTGATAGGCATGTTCTGTTTTATAAATTACAGCCCCTTGTCAGGAGTCAAATTGTATTTGAATAACTTCAGAGAAATTGTCACCAAGATTTGAAACTCAGAGCCTCCTGTGCCACTCTTGATTTAGTCAGCGAGTAAAAATAGACATATGTTTATTTATTTTCCTCTAAAAGTGCGCATGATTGTTTTGTCATAAATGTTATTTAAATTGAGTCAAGTTGCATAAGTAATTCCTGTGTGAATTGTTGAATAATAATAAAATGAAAATGTTTAGCATTTGAATAAATACATTTCAATTTTATATTTTCAATAAAATATGGTAAACAGTGCCGGTTAGCGTATATTTTTAAATTATTTTCCACACAGTAACGTGCTTTCCACAAAGGAACATGACAGGTCTTCCTGCAAGGAAATATTAATAATCATGTTCTTTTAAGATTCACCAAGAAGCCATTTACAATTAAGAAGTGAACTTCTTGTATGAAAATCAGATGTCATGTGAGTTTATGCTAAATACATTGAGGCAGTTTTGTGCTTCACAAAGTTCCTTAAGGAAAATGAACAGCTCCGTTTTGCTTGTAGATTGTGTGAAATAAGTGAGAGTGCTACACTGTAGCACTGTGCAAGCTTTCTGGAATTCAGTAAATTCACACTTCAGACACCAAAAAATAAATCTAAATGAAGCATGCTGTATTAACAAAATAGTTTTATATCCACTTGTTTCATTATAAGGTTCTGTTACAATGTGCATTTAATTCATTACAAAATTTTGTTTTGATGTAATTTTAATATAATTAAAAGTTTTTTCAGGCAAATATATGTGAAGCATTACTAAATGCTATCTCCACATAATTTTTATATGAATACCAAATCTGTCTATATGTATAGTATACTGTATTTTCAGACGGCATGGTTGTTATAATAGTTAAAACGAGTACTGTGGTACTGATGTATTTATCTATTCGTAGTTGCTGTGAACAAAAGCAACATCAGTCTGGTGGTCCAACATTAGGCCCTTTCTATCAAGGTGTGAGCTGGGAACCACGGAACCCAGTTGGTCACTGACCGTGTGCAGAGTGACTTGATGGCCTATACTGCAGCTGCTTTTGCTCAAAATGCTGCTTGTTTTCCACTTTGGATTTTTGACTTATTTTTCCAGAAATAAAAATTAGAATGAAGAGCAGAGCCTCAAAACCACTGACAGTAACAAATACAAATGGCATCAGCCCCCCAAAAATTTGTTGGGGCTAATTTTAATATTCATGACTTCTTTACAAGCTCAGTTCAGCAGTTTCGATTAAGCATTAATTAGCAGCCAGAGGGGAAACCAAACAAAAATAAGGAGCTGAATTGCTAATTAAGGTGGCTGAGATATGGGTAGACTATTACTTCGCTAATAGATCGGTGTTTGGTGGGTGGAGCCTCACTAGGACTGGGCCAATTCACTTACCCACTCACTCATTCAGTCACCCTGTCACTCTGCTGTCGTGCAGAGGACAACAGTGGTACAGTAGGTCTTGTACATTAAAACCTGGGATAGGCCAGGAAGACAGACTGAGTTAGGTAAACCTCCATTACTGCCTGTTCTTGCACAGACCAATATGAGATCTTGGATCAGCTGACTGAGGTCGAGGGTCTATAAACAGCAAACTGTGACTGTCGGGTCGTAAAAAATATGACAGAAACAACTCTCAACCAGTCCAAAGTGCAAGAAACTCTAACACCTCTGTATCCATCAAAGATGGACACCGATTTTCTAGAAAGATCTACCGTTGCCAATGTGACTATTTGCATCAAAGTAAACACTGGATGCACATGCACTGAAATGTGGCATTACTAAAACACAGCTGCTGTATTAAATACGATTATACAGACAAATTGATAATCTGAAAATTACCAATGAGATGCAGTAAAATGTCTACAGTACATTATATAATAATTCTCTAAACATCATGCTATTCAAAATGTAATATACACCTATATTTCTGTCGCTACCTCAATTTCTAGTATATGCCAAAGTAGTGTAAAACTGCAGTATCTTCCAAAATACACATAGAACAATAAGTATATACCTTAATATTAAATGTCATACAACAGTTGATGCTTCTTTATACAGCAAATTATCATTTTAAATTTTCATCAAATAAATATTAAGCATGTGAATTCATAATTCCTTAATTATAAAATCACATAAGATTTAACAAGTTGTAGAACAAATAAAAGTTAATAATGTATCTATAAAGATATATATTGCTAATTTTATCATATTAATCTGTAAATTATTACACTTTTAGTCATATATTAAGGGCAAAAATTAAAGATGTGAAATCAGGATTTCACTGAAAAATAAATCCAAAATAAACATAATACTTTTTTGACTACATATTAACAATTTCTATCATTGACAAAAAAGGTTATGATTTTAATTTCTTTATATGTACATGTGTGTTAGTAAAATATGGCACATAACCAAGTATGCCAATTAAAAACTCATTTTTTTATCATTTGATATTTTAATGTATTCGATTACTTCCTTGCACTCTATTGTACTATCAATAGTCATCAACTTATGCTTGAAGGAAAAAAAAACATATGACATTAATAAACAGCAATTAATTATAGAATGCGAAATGCTTTAATGTCTGACATTATGTCTAAAATTAAAAAATGAATATTTGTCACATTTGAATAAATTACCAATTTAGCACAACATCTTAATAAATTAGTGTTGTTTTCACTAAATAAGTATAAAACAAGCACATAATTATCAAAATGATCATCATTAATAATTTTTCCTTCATTTTAACTGTACTCTACTTGCACATTACACTGTGCATGTATTTTCTCACTGAATTGTAAAAATTAACAGTTTAAAAAAATTACAGGGTGTTCCATATATGTTCCCACAGGGAAACTACAGATGGCAAGGGAAAGGATGAAAAGTTCTGAAAATTAACTTTATTCCTAGATTTTCTTCAATACATGCATTATTAATCTTTCATTGCCTTTTTATTTCATATTTGTATTTTTACAAATTTTTAAAATATGAACAATTACATAATGTTCATTAAAATAGTAGTAATAATAATACAAGAAAAGTGAGCAATACAAAAGGCAGTGGAAACTAAGCCGAGTATGAATATGAAAATAAAATTTAAAAGTTTTCTGTTGTTATTTCAGCATTATTTTGTAGTGTAGTAATTTCTGCACTTTAGCATGGCAGAGACTCTGTGGTGGCATAGTGCAGAAAGATGCAGTTTCAAAAAAGTAAAAAAAATGCAACTATTTTGCACTGTTATCAATAAGCAAAGGTCTATATATAACCCATATATAAGCTCTATTAGATTCTCTGGACAAAAAATCAGGGCCGAGGGAGAGAGGGAGCCTTAACACTTGCTTCCTCACTGATAAATGTACACAGTAGAATGTAAGTGTGTGTCACAGACAGCAAGTACTACATTCAGCATCAAGCAGAACAAGAGACCTTCACAGCAATTTAAAAACACTAATTTATTCCAGGAGTCACCGAGAGAGAAATAAAGGAATGTTGCTGATCACATGACTGAACAGCATACATTTTTTGGTTTTGTAACATCTTTGATTAACGATTAAAAAGTTCACATTTAACTTCTCAACAGAATTCTGTGCCAAAATGTTGTGCTTCCCAATGACTTAATAGTACAACATAAGAATATGTGTTCAAAGCAAAACAGCAACATGTATTGCTCACAAATGTAGAGTCAGGTCAAGAGTGATTCAAGGCCGCACATCTAACAGTCATCGGCTGCAGGTCACAAGTTCCCAAAGACCCGATGTTATTGTCAGGACAGACAGCTGTCGTCCGCGGGTCACCCTATTATCTGCGGTGGCCTTTATCCATCACCATTCAAATAAAATCCACTGCAGTCATGTTCCTATAGCTAAATTACACATATGAGGCATTAACTATGAAAAGAAGTATTTTTTGGTTGGATTTCACATAAATTAACTGTTGTGCTAGGCCCACAATTTCACATTAATATCACCAGCAGTGGAGCTGCCATGTTTTCTGTACTTGTTTCACTCTCATTTTAATGCCTTCTGCTGTATTGCACCATATACTACATTCTATACTCTACAAGTTAGAATATTTGGAAAACTTAACTGGGTGGTGAATTATTTTTACATGAAAGATGATTGCTATGTAAGCCACTCTGAAATAAGCAGGTATTCGTGTTCTGGCATCAGAAATGGGGAACAAATCCCCCTCATGCCATTGTCTGTGCCTCACGCTACCTATCACAATCCATTACCACAAATTAGGCTTCAATAAAATTGCTATTCAGAGATAATTAGTGGCTGGTTTAGCAGTGCTGGCAGGGGAAGCATAGGAGGAGGTGGGGAAGCATGGGGGGTGTGCATTACGGCCGGCATCGAGGGTCCGCAGCTGGGAGAGGTGAAGTGTGACACCACAAGGACCCCTATACCCCCCCCCACACAGACACTTCCGAACCCAAAACCTCAAACGCCAGGAGCAGCCGCAGATCATGGGCCTCACCTGCTGAGAGGGGTACAGCTCCAAATTAAACACATTCACTGAACCTCCTGTTTTTTCATGGGGGGTGAAGGGGGCAAGAGCGATTGAAACCCAGAGCACTGCCAACCCATCGCACCACAAGCCCTGGTAGGGTGGAAGAAGCACGAACAAAGGAAAAAGCAGAGGGACAAGGAGGGAGTAAAACAGGCCCCTAATTGGCTAAGGTTTGTCTTTTGTTAATTAACACATTCCAGTTAACTTGCCACTTTCACTGTTTGTGAAGGGCGAAACGTTTGCAAAAACAGATAAATTTTTCTTTTTGAGGAGATTTGTAACTAATTGAGAGTAAAGAATGATTCAACATATTTTAATTTTAAAAAATACATTCTTAAATTTTCATCCTCATCTTTCAACATTTTTTCAAATTTCCTCATTAAAAAAAGGATTACTCACTACATTACAGTACAATACATTATTTCCGACACTGATCAAAAGATATTCATAACTTCACATATTGCCAGTTTATGTAAGTGAATATGAAAGAAACTTAGGTCAAATATCTAAATCACAAGAGTAACACACCAGTTAATCAGTATTTTAAGGAAATTGTGTTTAGTCTAAAGTCCAGTTACCACAGGACAATTTCATCTTGTGAAAATTCTGTGAATTTTTGGTTTTGCTAACATGACAAGAACACCATGCTTGGTAGTAGATACATTTTGAACGAGCATATTTCATTTAGAAAAAGGGAAACAAAGTCTATACTTTAAATTATTCACAAATTCTATTAATTCAAATGACAAAATAAGTTCCACTGTTTTATTAATATATATTTGCAGAATATTAATTATTTTTGTTTTTACTGTTTTTTCATAAAGAAATAAAGTTAAGAATTTAAAAGACAAGAAAAATATACAACACGTACTAATTTACATAGAAAGGGTTTAATTCAATTAAGATTAAATTTTTGCATTAACATTGTCATCTGGGACAATGAAAAGCACTTCAAACAGCCTAGTTTGCAGTAAGCAAAGCAGTAAGCATCCAAGTAAGAATCCATTTCCACAAAATATAAGCATTGACTTTGTATCTAAAAGTAAGCATCAGCTATGACAACATAATTAAAATGAGAAAATTGGGTTTAATTACACATTAAAGGCTGCACATTAATCAATTACTCCATCTTTGTTAAAATTCAAATATTTAAAATGTTCTAATAACAGATTTTGTCTTCTGAGCAACAGCTCTGGCACTGAGAAAGAATTATATAAAAAATGTGCTAAATTCCCATTAAACTAAAGACAATTGTTACTTGTGAATTCCTATACTTTATTGCTTATGCAGAATTGTATTTGTTCTATTATATAGTTAGTATACATAAAGATGTAAAATGCATGTCAATTTATAAAATAACATAATACACAGAACAACTCATGTTATATATTATACATAATATTTAAAACTAGTTATTCTGCATACACCAATACCTTTTATATAATGTCTTATGTATAAACAAAAAGTGTAAATGTATGTATTAAAGACATAAAAGATCTGACTTCCCAGATTAAATCATCAGTGATTCTCATTTTCCTGTCTTTTACAGACTTTGGATTCCTGTCATACAAACAGGCTGGGGAGGAGGGTGGTCGATGTGGTCAGTCTACATCAGTGTCTAGGCAGGGCCTCTGCCCTTGAGCCCCGAACATGAGCAGGGGTTCAAACAAGTGGACAGGATCCTGGAAAAGCCCTCAGTGTCCTGCAGACAGGGACTGTGAGTGCTTCCAGTGACCTCTAGGAGAAGTTGTCCTGGGAGACCCAACACCCCAGACCACAGCCGTCCTTGTGATGCCACATCTAAAGGACAGCTCAAAAGGCTACTTTCATATATCTCTGTGCATACTTACCGAAGAGGCAATTTTTCTTATAATATTTTATACATAAACAAGCGACATGACTAAACACTCCTTGGACCAACCAACCAGGCATAATTTCTCGTCACCAACAAACAAAATGTCCGTGACAAATGAGAAGGGAACAAAAATACTACAAAATGGAAAAAATATTACAATATCTCTCTGATAATTAAATTAATGTAGAGTTTAAAAATTCAAACATTTTCAGAAATGGTACTTTTTGCATTACTGAAGCAAAACTCTGTTTTAGTTAGTTTAAATTACTCCCCCTTCCTCCCACTAGCAATTATGGCCTTAAAATGCAGAGAAGCAGCCCCCAGAGACCAGCAGCAGTGTGTGAACATACTCCTCTTTGTATATGGGGGGAGAGCCATTTGCACACATTATTCCACAATGGAACTGCATGCTCTCTCACACCATCACTGCCATCACCCTTGTGTCGCAAGAGGAGAATTGACGGCATCTTTCATCCAAAAGCAAGTCTGATCATTAGCCATTAGGCTACCTGCTGGCCCTGCTGCCCCAAACGACAGTTACTTAAAGACATATTCCCAGAAGCTCACAGATTCCATGCCATGGTAGTCACATAACCTCTCTCCCTACCTCACGGAGAACACAGAGGACTAACACCACTAAATTATGCTGATAGAATTTCAGCACATTATGCTCTGAAGCGTAGCGCAGCAAACCACTCACAAATTCACAATATGTAGATCACCATCTCTACCTAAAAAGTAATGTGGTCTGACAATTTATGACTGTTATGTGTGGTAAAGGCAGAGGGGGACTTAATGCCTCAGTGGAATAAATGCAAAACGAGCGTGGACTGTTTTAGTTCAATGTTTAAGCAAATATGTTTGAAAAGCCAATAATCATCCATTACCTTTCTTTGGTTTTGTTAATGCTGGCATTCATCCTGTTGACATTTTTATGAGCAATCCTCTTTTCAAGTCATTTATAGGAATAAGGAGCAATAAAATCCATCCTAACGGTCTTGAGTTGATATTCTATATATTTTCCCATAATCAGAGTAAGCAGTTTTGCTGTGTTTAAGACATAAAAAATGAAAACCATTTCAACATGCATTTCAATATGCATTTTCATCCAGGTGGATGTTTTTGTTTGGTATTGATTCTGGTTCTAAGGTATTCCAAGATTTTTTTCCCCTTCAAATTATAGCCTTTATCAATCTCACAAATTCTATGCCACTACTTCAGGTGAAGGAGCCATATTTATATGCTAGTTATCTCAACAACACGGGGGCAGAGAAGGCAAGACCAAGGGATCAATGCACAAATATCTTTGCCTAGCAAAAACTATTCCAGAGACATATTTTCTGTTGCATTTGGTTTGTATGTATTACCATACTTATTGAAACAGATGCATAATACATAACATTATGGGCAAGCTTGGTGCTCCAGCAGCCAGCTAAGGAGCCAGCATGAGGCTCATTGAGGATCATCTGGTCTTCCATGACAAGACTCATCCAACCCAGCCCTGAACCTCCAAGTACACCAACCCTGGACAGAAGACCCTAAGCCAATTGCACAAACACAGCAGTATTTGTCAGAAAAGCAGGCAACAATAACTTTCATATGCAGCTGCATGTTCTCCTGTTGTCCAAAAATCAGAGGTGTGACAGGCCACACATATATGTAGAAATATAGGCACTCAGTCCACTCCCAGTTTCCCTGAGTAACCCAGATAATGTCACAACTGAGCTTTCGATGCTGTCACTATAAATGAAGGCCCTGGAAGTTCAGAGTAAACAAGCCAGTATAAACATTGCAGCTGCTATTGTGCCCCCTTTTACACTCGCCAGCTGCTGTTCCGCCTTCCCCGCTGGGACAGTATGCCTCAACGGGAAGCACCAACGCTGCAAACGAAGGGGAGAAATTGAATCTTTACAAAGCCCTGGTGGTAGAGGTGGAAACATAATTCTCCTGGGACTACCTCTGCATGGTGCTTTGGAACTTTTCCACACAAGCTCAGTGGGGACCATAAAAAAATGAGTCCTTCACATGGACTGTCAACAGCAGGAACTCCATGTCTGAGTCTCTGGAGACCACAGGCTGAGTCCAACAGTAGCCCCTGTCAGCTGAGGAGAAACAAATGGTTACAATCCTTCAATGCTACCTCCTACAACTCAGACAATGTCTTAGTGCTAGGCTAAAGCATCAGCATACCATGGTACAGTCAGGCCACTTCCAAAAGGCAAACCAACTCAAGCACTAAGAGGCACCTGTGTGGTGCTTATAATCTGTGTTCTGATACCAACCCTATTTGCAACAAGGATGCCAAATTATAACCAATCTTTGGGACATTCTGGGGATCCTGGGAGGTGCAGTCTAGTGCATTGCAGGACTGAACATTCTACATTTGGGAGCACACTGGGAAAAATAAAAATAACATCTCAGACATTCAGAATATAAAAATTATACTAACTATAGGGCCTTGGATGTGACCTGCGTTAATGGCCAAAACAAGTTTGAGCTCTGGAGCTCATTCAGACACATTCCTGAGGTCAAACTGTACATCATAATAAAAACCCAATACTAGCACTTCGTAAATATTTCATATACATCCATTTCATCATCTTATATAACAGTGCCTCCTTCAGTATTACTAAGGAGATCACACACTAAGATCAATTTGCAGGAACTATGAGTAGTGTAGGTAAGACATAAACCTAGCACAACAGTCAGCTAGAGAAGACGGATGTGGATAATCTCAATTGACAAAACGGCAAAGTATGCCTTGAAGTCTTTTCATTGTTGTTTATTAGCCAGAAATAATTGCTCTTCAAACAAGGAACTGGACTCCGACATTTCAGTAGACATGATCTAAAGTACTCTGTCATGTTCCACAAATTCTGGGTACTCCACAGAAGTCCCTCATGGCAAAAACATGGCAACCCATCAAATACCATATTTGTGCATTCTGCTCAGCTCCACATTAACATCTAATGTTTCATTGATACTTCTGCAAGCATTCCTTCAAACCCTGAAAACACTGTTATACTGAATTCTGCATTTCCAAACAGAAATTCCACACATCTAGGTTCCATCAGCCCCTCCAAGAGCTTACGAGGAGCCACAATGACCTTCAGAAGTTCCCTGTACAAGAGCAAGGACAGCTATGGCTACAGCGACAGCACATGACAGCAACAACAGTACTGGAGAAGTGGCAGCAGCAGACAGCTTCCCCACTCTGCAGTGCACGAAAGTGTCACAGCTGTCAGTCGTCAATCTCCTGCCACAGCACCCGGCACGATGGTATCAGTGGCAGCCGCCAGTCACACACACAAGTGTCACTTTTAGGGCTCCTCTGTCACGTGGCACCCTCGATGACGGGCAAAAAGTCACACGGGTGTATTTACATACGGGAAGGTCACACGACGCCTCCAGGCACTGTGCTAATTATTACAGTCAGGATGGAAGGAGGAAAAAACTCGACAGATACACTGTGTGTTAGGTAAATGCAGACAAACAGAAGTGGACCAACTTGGCCTCCTGGTAATGCATGACAAACACACGCCATTTGGATGTGGAGGGAAATAGAACCCAAGCCCGGAGCAACAGAACCTCAGAAATGTCTGCAGACCTTTCCAGATGGGTTTCCTGAACATGAGCTGGGCCTCCCTGGGTTGTCACCCATGCACTGTGCTCTGCTTCCCTCCTGAAGACACTGACCATATGATGATGTTCAGATGACCAGACTCCTGTGACCATGCTTAGCCAAACAAGCGACTCAACCTTTATAATTCAATGTGACAAGCTGACAAGGAAAATGAGTGTAAAATTTTATACTTATGTGAATTTTTGTGTCAGATGGGCGTCTGCACGCCTGTTTTTCTCTGCGTCCATAGCCAAGGGCCTCGCATTGCCCGGTGTGAGAGCGTGTTGGATACCCCGCCTTCAGACAGATCCCCCTTCGCCCTAGTGAATTTGCTGATTAATTTTGGATGCTCTCCTTAATTAACACCCCAAAGGAAGTGTAGATTTCCTAGCCTACATTTGGCAAAGAGGAAGAGGGGGGGAAAAGTGAGTTTGAAGAAGGATGACCTAGGGAGACAGACGCGTTGATGTCCAACATGACATTACAGGAGCAATCTCTCACGATTCAGGGGCCCGCACAGAGGCTAGGCCCCAGGACCTCTCAGGCCTTTTAATCAGTGGCTGGAAACAAGGCTCCCATTAGTCTAATTTCATTTTCCTTAGCACTGACGGAAAGTAGGCCTCGCAAGATGCCACCCGACGCCTGAAACATGCTGAGGGTGTGCCAGCCCTGGTGCCGTGGGCCCCGGCCATTAATTGGTGGCACTCTTACTTCCAGTGAAATTGGCAGATGATGGATGGGGGCGAAGCGAAAATGTGATTTGTTTGGGGGAAAAAAATGTAAAAAGCAGTAATCAGACGGAATTTCACTAATTGGATAGAATGGCGCGCGTCCCTTTTATTGACAGCCAACTGCAAAGCATGGTGATTCCCCTGAAGGTTGGAGAGTTCAAGGCTCATGCCAACATGTAGGCACTGATGAAAGGACTACGAAAAGAGAAAGTATGAAAGGAAAACTGCACAAACAAACCCCTCTAGAGGACAACACCAAAAGCCAACTAGCAACTTTTACCAAGTTTCCCTGCAAAGGCCAGGACTCGACCAAGCTAGTTGACTTGCTATGCCCTCATACCCTGTGAGCCCATCAAATAGTTTGGTGTATCCTGCTCAGATTTGAAAGTTGGAATACATTTATGCTCCTGCATCATTGATATGCATTAATACGATGAGATCCTATTGCTTAAATTCTCTGTTGTGTGTATGCATTTGTGAGCCTCCTGTTTGAATCTAAATGCTCCTAGAACAAGTTTCTGTGCCAAGTCCCCAAACAAGTATGTACATAACTACAAACACGAGAAACAACAAGGCCTGGGCTAATTAAGTCTACCGATGAAAATGATGTGTATCCCTAAAAGAGAAAAGCATCTGCACCATGCAGGAATGCAAAGCTGTCTGTCAGTCATTTACATTTTACATTTATTAATTTTGCTAATGTTTTTCTCCAAGGCGACTTACAACAAGAGGCTTGTACACCAATCTGCCTAGAATTATTTACTTATTTATACAGACCATTTCTCCTGGAGTAATTTAGTCCCATGTTGTTCAATCACAATTTGACAACTATAACCACTATGCCACCTGCTGGCCATAGAACAGCAATGCACCTGCTGTAACAGTAACTAAAATAAAATAAACATCCTCAAACTAGTGTTGTGGTACCAAACTCAACCTTCTTGGAGTCTGAAAACTCTACACTGCACTATATTTTGAAAAAATTTTTGCATGAATAATGACAGTCAGCTTTCAGGATTCTTGCCCACATGATCACATATTTGGAAATAATAATTCAACTAATCCAGTAGAGTTCATTATAACAGCAGTGCTGCCACAGAACCCACAGTTCCCCTGGTCCTGTGCTTAAAACCTTTAGTTAAAATACACCAGAAACACAGTGAGTCAAAGAACAGCAGCTCATTTCAGAAACGAGCACAGAGCAACAGGGACCCAGTTTCAGAACTGATTGCCACATTTCCTCTGTAACCTTTTCTTATAATGAAAAATGTAAACACTCCTGGACGCTTCGCAAGAAGCAAAAGACACAGGCAGAAGGAAACAATAAAAGAAAACCAGTGTCATGCATGACAAACAAAGGTCACGTTAAGAATACCCCACACAGTACTGCTGTTGACACAGTCACGCTAATGGTTGGGCAGCAGTGCATCGCCCACACAGGAATGTGGCAGTGTGACTCTGGGACATCTGTGGCCTTAAAAAATCCACCTGCTTGCAGCCGTTTTTCCCATCATGCTGAACACACAGGCCTGTTTAAGCAGATCCTCCAAGACTCTAAGCTGGACAATTGTGTACTTTGTGTTCTCTCGGGGAACGGGAGGAAAAAACAGCAACCCAGTTTCAAAAGGACACGGAGGACTGGTGTAATTGGGATATTTGCTGGCATCCTGTTTCAGAGACAGGGTTATCGGTGATAGATAGAGGACTGTAAGACTAGCCAGGGGGCCTGGGTCCCAGGGTGCTGGAGTGCCCACCCGGTCAGTCACACATATGGGACTGAGTGGGGTCCAGCCCGATCAGGAGGTAGGAGAACCAGCAAGATCAGTTCACTTGTCTAAGAGGGGCCCACCTGTTCAGGACTCTGGTTGCACTTGAGCAGTTCCTGGGGTTCCATCTCTGACCGCATCACACTCGCTGTTACAATGGAGGGCCTTGTTCACTAATGGAGGACAGGCTGGAAAAATAAAAAAATGAGGTCAGCCATCTCCCTAAAGAGACTGCTTCGGTATCACAGGGCCAAATCCCCACCAGATACAGAAACAGTAGTTATACCTGCGCACACTGCCACACACACTCCTCTCCTTTCTGCCTTCTCGGGGTCTTCATTTGTAAGTGATTTGTAAACCCTGCTCTCTTCAAGTGACATGGAGTCATCCGGTTACAGGAGGCCAGACAATGACTGCTTTAAAGGCAATAAAACTATGAGCTAAAATACTGCTGAGCCAGCCTCCTCCACCTATCTCCTCATGATTGACCTGTGTGTAAGATACTCCTGAATTACAGCACTGCAGTCTTAACGGAAATAGGATGTGGGGGGGGGGGGGGGGNTCTCCCCGCACCAAGCTGCAGCTCAGACCGACCCTGTCTGCCAGGGACTGGGAAAAAGGGGGGGGGGGGGGGGGGGGGGTAGATACAGGGCTATCCTGTTTTTAGATGGTGACACCCGGTTATTGTCAACCTCTGCCTCTCTGGCCCTGTAAACCAATCTCCTTTCCCAGATGGGTGACACCCACTCAATCTTAGGTCAGGAAGTAGTATCCCATGTCTTGGAAAGTACTGGTCTGTGACCCAGTAACCTCACGAATAAAATGGGGAATTTACACCTTTATATGACCATATATTTTCCTTATACACAAGCAAAGCTGGACTTTACAACATAATGATTTTATCAGAAACATTTAAATCATTGCTGAGACTAATCTCTTGCTCTTCATTGTGTGTGTTTAAGGAAACGGGCACCTGTCCTGCTGGACCTGGTTTTGGGCCTGGTGGCTGTGATGTTCATCCTGCCCCTGTTGAAGCCACCATGCTGGAGAAGGGCCCGTGACCACACACAACCAGCTTAACAGTTCACTCATCTGGCCATTCAGCCCAATAAAGCCTGTGTCTTACTGAAAGGGTGCTGTTATCTTCCACCCTTTATTTCATCTGTTTTTTAACAAGTGTCATTTGCACTTGGTTTTGTACGGCAGCTCTTCAACTATGGCAGGGTTTCAAACCAGGAGGCCTCAGGTGAAAATGGCACTAGTCGCGATCACTATTATTAACACCTTACAATTACTATTATTAGTTATAACTATTAATATTATTACAATTATTAGTTATTATAAACTCAACTGTGGAATACTACTCATATTTCTTGTCGTTCCATACCAGACAAGATGTCACGCCGCCTTTACAACTCAAGGCGCATATTTTTTTTTTCCGTTTAATTGCTCACTGTTTACCCACATTGTCAGATGTGGTCTTGTTCATTTTACGACCTTATTTACTGACTTTAAAACCAAATATGCTGTTCCTTACCTCACCACGCCGGGAACCCGAGCGTAAAGCGCCGAGCAGGAGGACTCGCGCCGTGGTGCTTTCCCGCTTGCCGCGTGCAGGCGCGCGCAGCGTTTCTACCGCACACAGAAACAAGGGCAGGCAAATAGGCAACGAAACGTGCGTCCAAAAGTACTGCGCCACGGCGGCGAAGATGTGACTACAGTGACCTCTAATAAATTCGAATGTTTTCGCATGTTGTGACTGGTGTCCCACCAAGGTGTCGCTTGAGAGCCTTGCGCCCAGTGAAAGCGGGATAGGACCCGGACCGCCGTGAGCCTGACCAGGAATAAGCGGTTCACGGTAACGGTGGGATGGAGGGTTGGTTCATATACACAGTTTATCAAAGAAAGGCACTCATATCCCCACGTGTTCAGCTTTGCATTATTTATTACTATTTGTTACTAATAAAAGCGAATCGGAGATAAAAAAATTTCTCAATAATTTAAATGTGAAAATAAACATCAACAAGTGAATATTTTATAATGCGGTCTAGTCACAATAGTGCTCATGAAAGCAAGACTTTAAAAAAATCTCCTAAAAATAATCGAACAGATGTTTAACTTTATAACATTTATAGCTGACCAATATGATCAGTTAATTAAAACCTAATACAATGTTGGAAAAAATGTGTCAAATTTGTGCAGTCTGGTTAAAATAAACAAACAAATACACGGAATACTTAAACTATGCATTATTCCTTAGGTGCATTCTTGTCCTTACAAGAAACTACATATTTACATAATCCATTACTATTTGTAATTTTAAATAGGTTTTAATATTATGTAAATCTATTTCTAAACTACAATTCAACGTGTAATAAGAATTGCAAACTTGCTAATGTAATTCAAATAAACTCAGGTACTGTGAAATAAAATATGTGTAAAGAAATTACTTACAGGGAAAGACAAATTCAGATTTAAGAGAAAATATTAAGGGATTATTTTAAAAACAGGCCTAAAATGTGTGGGCGGGTGCTTTAACCACATAGGTCTGCATTAGAGATACACAGCAAATCCTTATTTTCCTCAGACGGACACAGGCAGCTTCACACTGAATATAAGTAAGCTGGTAGCACAATTCAATTTTACTCAAATGATTATATCAGTCATTAAACACGCTCAAAACCTGGGGAACTACAAATATAGATAATCCCTTGTATACAACATCAGATAACCCTGATAACCAGTCAACACAATATTCTCTTAATGAATTAGCTTGTAAAAGATAATATTGGAAACGCAATTCACACAATTCAGAGACAAACCCACTAATGGAAAGAGCCTGCAGAGGAAAGATCAACTATAAAAACACAGCAAAGAGATTTCTTGATCTTTTCAACCAATTTACCCATCAAATAAGGACGATAGTGTGCGCTATTATTATTATTATTATTCCTTATTTAGTTGACCGCTTTGTCCCATGTGATTTACAGCATTAGACAAACAACTTTATATTTATTTATTTGTTTATTTATTCATACTCAAGTCTAATAGCATTAATCGGGGGAGATTTTAAACTGACTGTTCGGATTCCTGTAACGGGGTGAACCGGTCCTCACAATATGACGGATGGGGCCGCTTTATTGGAACAGCTCAGAGTGGCGCCGAGCTCTGACTACTCGTCAGTCTTTAAAAAATGTAAACCACGGCGTGTTTCGCTCATAGATGTGTTAGTGCAGGACCGTAACTGGTGAAACAGGTGCCGCCGCCGCGCGCCGTAACAGGTAAAAGGAGATTTTTTTCCAATTTGGGCTCATTGTCACGTGGACGCATGAGCGGAGCGTAAACACACCGAACCCCCCAAAGGGAACACAAAGTCACCGGCGATTCCTGCATAAACGATTCTAAAGGCTCTGTCTCTAACCCCTACAGTGTGTACCGTTTGCTTTGCACGTTAAACGAGCCACTTACAGATGTTTGTGTGTCAGATGCCCGCCGTTCACACCATATGCCGCCACGTCACGCTGGTGACGTCACCGTGGCATCGGCGTGGTACACGAGCATATGGCCGCTTCATAAAAGGTTAACCTGCATTAATTCGTCACCACGCGGTCTGTCGCTGTCTAAGACGCTTCTGCATTATACACGCCGGTCCATTCCTCGTGGAGAAACAATTAAGTCCTCAGAAAAGATATCTAACACGACAAATGTGCCCATTTCTCATTAAGCCGAACTACAAGACGCACCGCTGGCTTTTTAAACAGGTTCCGCTGCATTTTGGAAACATACGGCAGAAATATTAGCTTCTGTTAAATATGACGTACCTTTGACCCCATCGAAATACTGTACTGTGAAGTACTCTGCACTTACTTTATTCCCTCATTATGACCCCGGCCACCAGGGGGCGCAGAGTGTTGAGAGGCAGATGAACAGTGGTGACGGACAGACACTAAGGCGTCTTATAAGGTTTATTTTCATTGTGAACAAAGAAAACATTTATTTGTATTCATTAGGCACTTGTGAAGAAAATTAATATAAAGTATATATTTTAAAATAAGAGCTGAAAAGATTCATAGTTGGTCAGTTAATTATTTCAACTACCTGGAGCTGTAAGTAGTGTCCTGTTTCGCTCAGTTGTCTCCTAATCTGGATCGAATCTGAAGGTTAATGGTCTGAATCTCACTCCTACTGCAGCACCCTTGATAAAGAGTCTTACCTTGAACTGGTACAGTTAGAATATAGTGTTGGGTAAATCATTGCAAAGTTGATTATTAGCTTTAACTTCATCACCTAAATAAAGGATAATAATGAAAATGGTTTCAGTCATGATGAACACAAAGGGCGTCAGACACCTGGCCTGCTATTCTGCTGTATTCCCTCTGTTTTTGGTTGATATGGAGCCCAGTCCGAATTTAACAATAGTCAATAACAGCAATTGTGCCTCTTAGTTTTTCACACATATCTCACTTGTGTAATTGTAATATGAACTTGGCAGAATGGAAAACACTGAAATAGTATAGAAAACTTATATTTTTCACCCAAAAAATTGGAAACTTGCTGCAGTGGCTCTCATTTTGTTTTCCCGAGTCTTCTAGTGACATCTAGTGGTAACGAGTTGAATCGCTCTCCGGCGAAGCAGCGCACGGTTCAGTGCGACCTTTGTAATAAATTAGTTTCTGTGTTTTTTCTGAAGTCGTATCTGTTTGTACTAAGAAGGCCTATTCTTGTGTAAAATATTTTTAGAACGTCATTTAATCATACAGGAGTACAACATGCAGTCAGCCTTCAGCAGTTTTTATTGGTCTCTGGCACATACAAGTTCTTAGTACTGTGCCTAAATGTGAAATGCTAAATTTAAAAAAAAATAAAAGTGATCAGGATAACTGCTTGGGGCGCACTTAAGCAGTTCATTTCTTTGAATTCACATCATCTGTACATTACCTGCGTTACTGAAAACCCTGAGTTTAAATCCAAAACTGAAGGTCTTAATCGCAATTGTACACAACCACTCTTTTCATTCAGGGTCTGCATTCATATGGCCTCACCAGCCGTTGTTTCACTCTCCCTGGTGCCCTTCATTACTGTGGCAGACTTGATTTGTTAAAAATAACAGCAGCTAACTTTCTCCCACCGTTGTGATTCACAAGAAACAAAGCACGCATGAATGGAGGGCTTGGGTGCGGAGGACGTGAGGATGCCGCCAAAATCTTCTGATCTGGGCTAATTGAAGCTTTGTCACGTAGATGGAGTGGAGGTTGTTCAAAGGCACGTTTCCCAGCTTCATTGTTTCATTATGGGTCTCTTAGCCTTTGATGTGGCCCACTTGTGGACCACCTGCGGCTTTGATATCGAAAGTCATAGGAAGAACCCAAGCCAGAACACAGAGCCTTGAGCTCAGTTCCCTTTCACTGCTGGAAAGGCCAGACAACAGAATCCTACAATGATGATAAGTATAAAAGCACTTTTCTCATTTATTTTCATAATTCACGCCCGATTTCATTTCCACAAGTACTGCCTTTCATATTATCTACTTTTCTTGAATTCTTATTCTAATAATAACTACATAATAATAACTGCAATTATTATTGTTGTTGTTGTTTTTGTTGTTATGAAGAAATCATCACCAAGAGAAAGCTATAGAGATGACTCCTTACATTTCACTTCCATTTGGAAATTCTTATTTTCGTTGTCTTTTTTAATCTGACTGGACATGCCTGCTTTTCAGATTCATAATTTGTTGAATTTGTTGTTTGGTAACAATGGCCTTAGTGAACTAAGGAAACTGGGATCTTGGTTTATGGACTGTAGTTCTTATTCACTGACTCAATTCTCTGGCAATAAAAATAGTTAGAAACTAGCCGGGTCTTGAGATTAACGTGTCTTGTGAAGGCGAAGGCAGCCGTCCAGCGACAGCGTCACACAGTCTGCCAGCATACGACGGGTTCTTCACTCAGAACAAGAGGATTTTGAAAGATTGGCCGGCACAAGACTGAGCACTGTAAATTGCTTTTTTGGAATAGATGCTGCAATCAAGACGTTTTTGTTTTCCTACATACATAAGTAACCTTTACTGAATAGCATTTCGGGGAATACCTCAGCACTGTCACATAGTCGATTCCAAAACCCGGCTGGAGCTATTTGAGTGGGGAATAAGCAGGAGCTACTGAAATAGCAGATAAGCTCTTCCTGAGATGAATGCATCGTTACTGTTACAAGGCTTTCTTTCCAGGGCAGTGAATGCCTACGTGTGTATATTACCTCTGACACAAAGTCCACAGTTACCTTTTATTCTCTTCACTCCTGCAGCCCCTGATTCACCTCGGCCATCGTCCTTTCAGCAGTTATGCTTTTGTTCTGTGAAATAAAAGCAGGAAAAGAACATGACAGAGGGAGAAAGCATTAAATAAAGTGCTAATCAATACCGCTTTTCAGCAGTTGAGATAGATAGGGCCAAATATGGATGCCTTTTTCTGTGCAAGCAGGTCATTGTGGAGTCAAGCACACCATCACCAGTTGTCTCAGACCAGGCCGAATGTTACCTTCACAAGATTTAGTTCATACCCAGATCAGACACAGCTTACATTGTGTAAAAGGTCTGTGTGAAGCATGTTATCCTCCATAGAATTTCGTTTTTTTAATGCTTCCTCTTTCCATAACATCTGACAAACAGCATGTCCCTGCACTTGACCACCTGAAAGAGCTGCTGCGCTCCTCATATTTTTGACAGGGAACAGGGGAACATTTGCAGTGACTGGTCAAACTTCGCAGAGCATCTATTTGCTTTTTTAAAATATATTTTATCCATCACCCTCTTCCTCACCTTCACATTTTCACTCGTCATACGAACCAGGTGATGATACAGGTTTGGGTATTTCCAAATTCTTATATCATATAGATCAGCACCAAGTGGTTTTATTATGTCAATTATATGATGTGTAAAGTGTGTACTAAATGTGTGTGTAACCAATTCACTGCCAAAAAATGTACATGTTCTATTGTTTATTATAAGCAACTAAGAGGAACACATTTTCAGCCAACAAATATATTGCTTCCTTGCAACTTATTTAAAATAAAGTATTTATGATGGTCTGTGTGGTTCCTTTGCAATCCACAAAATCCACACTTCTTTATTATTGCTGACAAATCATCCCGATGTTTCTTAGTAGTCCGAGAGACAGATATCAGATTTAGCTGATTGTTGCTTCCATTTTTTGTCTCATTAGTTTCCAAATTGCAAAAACATGGACACAAATGATTTTAAACATTTACTGTGTGATCTCGGTGGTTGCGTGTGAGACACGGGCTGAATCGTGTGCTCTGAGTGCCGGCTGGCGGTGCAGGGAATCATCAAACCAATTTGCAGCCACTCGGAAATATTGAAAATGCTATTACTTTTCAACGCAGCACATTTCTTTATGCAAAACTCCCCATCTTCTTTTCAATTTACATTCATTTGACAGATGTGGCATTTTCTATCTCTTTTTTCTTGCCCATCACAGACAGCAGAAACAACCAGACAGCACCTTATACTGTACGAATCCATGTTCAGCAGGAATATGTGAGTGTTCAGCCTGTGGACTGAAATCACACATCGACCGACATGCAGTGGCATCCAAATGAATGGATATAACATGCATATAAATGTGCAGCGGGGAAGAGTTATGACTTATCTCAGAACGGGGAAACTGCCCTGCAAATTGGCAGCTGTTAGGGATCAAAACCCTTTTATTTATGTATTGATTCATTTACTTATTTCCTTTCGTTCACGGAATGCCTGTGTGAGGGTAGCAGAAATCAACAATGTGAAAGGCATTTCCGATTAAAGCAAATATAAGAAGCACGTTATCTCAGATGCGCATCTTTAATCACTTCTGCGCTTTTCGGCCTGATAACCAGATTGCTGGGTGACATCAGAAACAGCTCCTCCAGAAAATGATGGTTTCTTGAAAATATGGGCCAACCTGCAGAGTCCACCAGTCATTTAGTTCAACATTGGCTGTTCTTTACCAACTGCCCACAAAGTGAATAAAGATGCATTTATTTGAGATGAACAATCATATTTGATCAGAATCTCCATCTTCGTATGAAATGATCCTCTTTACATGGAAATGTAGATTTTTCACCATTATTACGTTCTTTTAATCGTATTATAATAAACGTAAAAGTCATCAAGTGAACTGTTTCCAGCACTGAGACGGACGTGAAACATGGGGGTGCAGCAGGTAGTCTGGGCTGTGTGGATGTGGATTCAAATCCTGCTCGGTCTGTGTGCAGGTTCAATGGTCTCCCTGTGTCTGTTTGGGTTTCCTCCTGAAGACGTGTGTTTTTACGTTAACTGATCACTCTAAATTGCCTGTAGTGCGTGACTATATGGCTGTCCTTCGATGGACTGGCATCTCACCCAGGGTGTATCTTCCTAACCTAGTGCCCATTCTGGGATAGACTCACAACACTCACAAGGACAAGCGGTTAGTGGAAGTGAGCGAGTGAGTGAGAGAAGCGTGTAACATTTCGCCCATCAGTGAACACCTACCCATATCTGTGTGGAAGAGTGACTTTGTCATCCTGTCAGCAGTTTGGAAGCACACAGCAGAATGGGTGGAAAACAGGGAGGCCACGGAGAACTTCATCCAATTGGAAATGACAGGGTGGCCTTGCTGTGACAGGGGCTGCCCTGCGGTAGGTGTCTTTCTGTCGATGTATTGAGCCGTAGATGGCAGCGGTTCACGGCAGTGACACATGCCCATTGCGTTCCCTGCTGTGGGTCTCAAACCATGCCAACACTGGTGACTGCTGCTCGGGTGGTGAGCTGGCACACGCTCAGCTGTGTAGGCAAGGAAGACTCGGAGCTTCCAAACAGATGGCTAAGTGCAAAGGATTATGGGAAAGGTGTTGAACGATAACTTTGCAACTGTTAAACTCTTGGTTGCAAACTCCAGCTTCTCTTTTCAAAATGAGAATTAGAAATGTTTTTGTTGGGCACTGTTGAGGGCTTTTGGACTTTGAGAGGGCCTGTTGTGGAGAAGTTAGGGGGTCATGTTTTGAAAGGAACTGGTGTGTTTTACTTTGGTGTATTTTAAGAGTATTCCAGCTTTTGCACAAAGTTTTGTTGTTGAAGAGAAGTGGTTGGCCCTCATAAAATTGCTAATGCTGTCAGTTGCATGTGACTGATCTTAATGGGGTCATTTTCGTAACTTCAGTATAATTCCTAAATTCTCACCAGATAAGTGAGTTATGAAATGGACTTTTTTGCTTGTCATTTACTCCCTGCTCACGTGTTTATTGTGTTTGTGCAATTCACTCATGTTTAAATGGTTCTACAATAAAATGTTGCCTTTCAACCCCCCCCTCTACTTCCAGCAAGGGCCTAGTGACAGATCACCATAACCCTAAACTGGATGAGTGCTTTTCAAAATTGGGTGGAGAGGATAGAATGGCTGTTTGGTTTCATTTTTGAACACAAATTAGCTGCGCTTTCTGTCCTTTAGGCATAAATTGGTATATTTGTTGCAAATAGAAATGCAACGCTCCTATAAAGATTAACAAAGAACACTGATTTATAACCTGGCATGGACAGGCTTCATACTCAGAGTGTTTCCAGAGCAGCCTGGTGCCCAGTGTTTCCCGGATAATCTCTGGACCCTGAAAATACTGACTTAAATATTTAGATTTATGAATTTATCAGACCAAAGTGAAGTATAATGATTACTATGTGGTACTGAGCTGACACCTTTATCCAAGATGACATATAGTGTTATATACACTGTACTGCACTCCCTATACTCATTCCCCTATCTATACACCGCGGGACTGTAACACACACACACACACACACACACACACACACACACACACACTACAATTTAGAGTCACCAATCCACCTAAAACACATCTCTGCACTGTCAGAGGAAGCTGGAGGACCTACAGAAAACCCATGCAAACCCATGCAGACTCAACACAGACTGAGTGGAGTTTGAACCCACATCCATACGCGCTGTGGGGCAGCAGCGTACAGCTGGTAATAATACAGACTCACTGATCTCTAAGGAAGGATATTGAAAGTGCAGGCCTGCGAGTGGCCTGCATGTTGGAGCTGTGTGCTGGGCTGCGATGCACAGGGCGCTTTGACAAATGTCATAGCTGCTGTTATTTGCTCCTCCCATCTCTCCTTGCATTTGATGAGCAGTACAGGTTCCCCTCGCCCAGCAGCAGTCTGGGTAATCACCCCCCGACTGGCCTCCCCCGTAGCCCTTTGCAGACTTGCTATCCTGGGAGCTGGTGTCGACACGGCGTGCCATAATCAGCTCTCGACAGTGCAAGCAAAATAGAAGGAAAAGAGCATCAGTGATTACGGCACCATTCCACCCGCGCACAGTAATCGCCTGCGATTTCAATCAGATTAATTTTATCGCTGGTGCGAGGAAAATTACCCCCACCCCCATGCTGGTCCCCCTGAACACCACAGAGGCCCTCACATTGCAAAGTGCCTCTTTTTCCAGTTACTGTGCACACAAAGGCCTCGTCAAGTGTCCCTCCTCCTGGTGGCAGCAGAGGGCCTGGTTGTTGAAGAATGGAATCCTGCTGTTGTACCCTTGAGTCACCTACTTAATCTCAATTGCTTCAGTGAACTACCCCGCTGTACAAATGGGCAACATAGTGAGACATGTTGCTTTGGAGAAAGATGTTAAATAGTAATAAGCACATTAACAACTGAGGTGAAGTTTATACCTCAAGCCCATGCAGTGTCCCACCACAGTGTTGTGGGTGATCGTTGAGGAACGAAGGTGGTTCCTTGCTCACAAATGTATGCTTGGTTCCTTTCCACTTTTCATATGAAGATCAGACACTCAGGCCACATTCATTGTTCCATTACCTCAAATATTTGAGGATCAGAGCACAGAAGCCATCTCCCTCTCCAAGGAGCCAGAAAGACAACATCTGTATTCCATGGCCTCCTCCCAAGGTCTGCACCTGTTTGTCGTCTGGCCTGTCCTTGTCCTGAGCGAATCGATGAGTCTTGCTCAGCTCTGGGACCCTGCCGTCTCAGCACAAACACGACCTGGACCCCTGCACCACAAACACATTCAGAGCCCTGGAGCCCCTGGGCCACACTGGGCAATACAGCTGAGGATGTGTGTGTGTGTGTGTGTGTGTGTGTGTGTGTGTGTGCGCGCGTACGTGTGCTGCTTCTCCTTTCTTTTGCTTTTCATTTGCCTGCACAGGATAATGCATAACTGCAGATAAGTTAAATACACGTAAAACAATAACAACAAGAAGAACGATGAAGAATTGGTTCCTTCTCAGTGAAATAAAGATGAGGCTGCAAATCAGTGTCACATTTTTAACAAGTGAAAATAGACCCGTATTATAATTATGTATCAAATATTTATTTATTCATTTAATTAATTTCTTTTCTGGCTTTTGCTGCTGATGCCTTTGTCGAAGGCGACTTACGGAGATATGCTAATACAGTACGAGAACTACTTACAAGGTTGCACAATAAGTGGAAAAAAAAAGAAATGAAGTTTTATCTAAAACAAAACATAGAACAGACATGTTGCCCCTTTGCATATGTTTTTGACGATATGCCATGATGCAAAAAAAGAAACTGTTATACTTGATTTAATGGGTTTTTTTACAAATACAGTATAGAATTCTTTTTAAATCCAACGTCTGTGCCTCCCTTAATCTAGGGTGTCAAAGACCTGTCGCTGAACTCCTGTCGTGCGCAGAGTCTCTTCCTTATTTAAGCATTCAAATGTGAGCGGTACGTGGCTCTCACTGGCACCCGTCTTCCTGCACGTGTGGGACCTCCACCAGCATTACTCTACGTGACCCCATCCTCGTTTCACTGGAGCCCTTCAGATGTTTGCTGTGCTCCTCATAAGTTAGGAGAGAGGTTTATCCATCCAATAAATAAACCCGAAACGGAATGCAGAAGCCGAGATGAGTCTGAAATCCAGCTGGCAAGTCGCTCGGCTGAGGGGAGATTATCCCTCTCACTTAGCAGCAGTGTTAATTTCTCCTGCCAGGTTCAACTTCCCAGAATGCATCTGGGGGATCGGCTGTCTCCTTCTCTTACGGCAGTGAGAAGCGCAGCCTCAACTGCTTGAAACGCGGGCCTCTTTGATCATGGCTGCCACGCGGGCCTCACTCAAGGACCGCATGCATACGCCTCTGAGTTGGAACGTATTTCCCTGTTTCAAGTCATCTGTATCAATCTGAAATATAAAATCCGCGGAACTGCACTTTGAAAGAGCGTTTTTTTTTCTTTTTCCTTTTTTTAAATAACCACCATCATCCTCACCGTGGGATGTCAGCACTGAAGCTGTATAACTAGACCGTAATCAGAACAGAAAGCAAGAAGGATGTTAGAGCAGCATGGTTTTGGTATTAAAACTTTATATTTTTGATTAATTTGGCTGTGAATATCAATACAATCGATGCTCGTGCTAACCGGTATTTGCGTGGGACTCCTTCAAGGAATGTAACCATTCCGTAAGATGTTTTTAAAAATCTGGACAGGGAGCTAAGGCACTCTTAGAGTTTACAAAAACAAAAAATTATTTTCATATAAATGTGCAGTAATCTGATATGTATATATGTATCTTTAGCGATGTACATTAAAAATTATTATTGATCTTTTTTTTGTGAAGTCGGAACACTGAGCAAGAACATGGAGGAACCTGCAGGCCCTGCCTGCTCGCACTTGGCTACAGGTCAGGGTAAAGAAAGACTGGGCTGCAGCACCGGCTTGTTGCAGGTTCTTGACCCTGAGCGCGTCGGTGATGCCATGTTCTGCGAACCCAAATCACCACCAGTGGACCTCACTTTTCATCCATCAGGAGCCCCTGCAAAGCTTTTCCCACATTCAGAGGATGACACTGACCCCAACACAACCCGCGGGCTCTTGCAAACCCAGCAATTTGTATCCTGAGCCTGACCTCGCATCCGTGGGAAAGGGAATTTGCCGCACGGGTTGGTGTGACATTTCTTCTGGCTCCCTGTGTGGTGCATTATTCCACCATGTGGAGGGCATTGATATCTGGTCCCAGATGAAAACCCCAGGTGTGAGGAAGGGGAAGATGAAATGAATGAGAATGTTTCACCCCTTCACCACCACCCTCCTCCGGCCTTGGGAATGCAGGCCTTATTACCCATCAGCCCCAGGGGCAGTGTTTGTCAATTGCATTAACGCTGAAAACAGCAGACAGAAACTGTGTCTGCGGCACACCAGTAATTGATATACATGCAAACTTAGAATGAATTCCGACGGCTGTCTTTGTAGGGAGTGTCAGGTGCTCCAGTAAAGCAGGGAAATATGGGATATGACATTGAGATGACACTGGTTTCCAGTGACATATGTTTTATTAGTTTTTGCTGTATATATTCTACTCTAGTCTGACCTTAGTGTGTGATTGTGTGTGGGTGAATGTGTATGCTTGTCTTGTGATGGACTGGTGATCCATCTGTGGGTACATGCTTTGTACCCTAAACTTCCAGGAGAGGATCCAAACTTCCATGACCAAACATTCAACAAGTGGTTAATGATAGTGACTGGACGGATAAATGGATGGATGGAGGGATGGATGGATGGATACTGTCCTGATTCACTCAGTACAGACAAACCTGCTTGCAATAGCCTTTCACCATACAAAAATAACTATTTCTGTCTCACTCCATCAGTGTCTGTGCTCATGGAATGTACTAGACCTTTCAAGAACCATCGATAAAATGCCACTGATTGCAACTGGTTTTCTCAGAAGTACCAGAACATGTGAAATTCTACTTGGCCTCGTGGATTCACCTTCACTGACTTTTGCACTTATTGGCTACGGTGCGCAGCCGACGCTGTAATTAATACGGCGGATTGTAGCCTTTGTGGAATATACCCCCCCAACAAATCCCCAGCCTTGCTGCTCCTTTGAAAATAGGCTGCGAATCCATACAACCTGGCACGTAGCCATCTGACACGAGGAAGAAAAGAAAAAAACATACTTAAAGAAAAACCCCATTTCCAATTGTCAAGCTAGGTTAGCAGAATACACGCCTGCGAGGAATTATAAGGGGGATAAAAGGTGTCTTGGCAGGGAAGTCGCTCCTTCCGTTCACAAGGTACACATGGGTACGTGGAGCTGTGATGTTTCAGCCGAGTAAAACTAATCTCTCTCCTGCAGACAGAGACCCGTATTGGTGAAAGACTGTTTGGCGAGGTGATGGCAGCGTGAGGTGCGACTGCCATGGGGGGGGGGGGGGGGTTAAACCC